>QLOU01001099.1:0-17306 GCA_003313715.1 Russula abietina
AATCGACGGAGGGGAGGGAAAGGGAGGGTTGGACAAGGGGGAATCGACACGCTTTCCAACGCTCGGGCGCTGTCACCGGTGTGTCACCCCTGTGGCAGGCGAGGGAGGCGTGGGCAAACGCTTTCCGAACTTTCCCACCCGCCAAGAGGCGTGACATCTGCTGACACACGTGCCCCCGGGGAAAGCGCGATTCCCGAGAGAAGTAGACCTGCCAGGGCCCTTTCCAGGGCCGCAGCTTATAGTATCCCCATCAGGCTGGAAATTTCTCGATCAGGGAAATTCGAAGCTTGAATGGAAATGAGGTTAATCGAATCGAACTCTTGCTTTTGCTCCGGTTGCCACGAGGCAAAAGGTGCACCGGGAAAGTCCGAGTCAAGGCTCCGGGGGTACAATTACAGTAATAACAGTCTGGTGGGTGGCTCCGCTCTGTAATCTTACAATAATCTTCAAACGACGATACCGATATTGAACCATCCAGTTGTAAGAAAAAAAGGTCGTACGCCCGTCCCACCCAGGTCCGCGTACGCCGATAGTACATGCACCTGCAGTGCATGTCTCCCTTGTGCCAGATATAATACATAATAAGCTCAAGGTCCGGCGCGCACAGAAATGCATGCAGCGAGGGTTTGGGCCCGCAGGTCCTGGCAACACATCCATTCCTTCCATTATCACGAGTCCGAGTCCTTTATGCTTCCTTCGGGCGGGCATTCGGGCTGTCCGGGTCGGTCGAGTCGGGGATCTCAAAACAACAACAAGACTCGGACTCGCGGATGCTCCATGCGCGTTCAATTCACAGTTCTTCTTGTCCTGTCTTGTCTCATATAATCTTTTGTCTCTGCCTTGGCCTGCTTGACAGGATGAATTGAATATTACTGTATCGGCATTCAAAGTGAGGTGGCGGGGAGGCAGGGGGCCCTACAGGCCTACAGGCTGGGCGCTTTATGCAGTGTCTGATATGATCTGATGGACTGATGATAGATAGCATCTAGTCATCGCTGAATAAGAGAGATACTATGACTACTGTACAATGGCATTCAAGTTACCATACCTAGAACTGCGTGGATGACCAAATATATATACTGTATATTCTTATCTGGTGACCAACAGCAGCAGGTAGTGACGGCAGGGACAAGACTAGTACTGTCAATCGCGTTACGCCGCTGTCCTTTCAGTTCACCGACCGACCTGGTTCAAGTAGTGTTCAAGTTCCCACTCCCACACGGAATATCTTTTACCTATCATATACGACGAGCATATGCCAGGGTGCCGTTTGTGAACCGCTCGAGCACTTAATTCCCTCACTCGACGCTGTCTCTGCCCATGCTGTTTGTTGAGTATCAGCCGTGCGGCTCGTTCCCTTTCTCTACGAGGCCTGTGCCCGAAGGCACAATCGACCAGTACGGTCAGTTTTAAGGCGTGAGCGACGCGGGTTTGACTCGAATGAGTTGTGGACACTGTGATAAGAACGACCGAATGCACAGTTACTGTACATGTTACAAGGCTAGGTTCGAGGCATTTTTTTTACTTAGATGTGACTGACTGCTTACGGGAACAGCTCATCCCGCTGAATAGGGTGGTGGAACACTTTCACTATCCCGCTGAAACGTCCTTTGGGGACCGTTATATTCGGTTCTTTATCCCAAGGGGTCACCACCACGAAATACTTACGAGTTCCCGGAGGAAGAATCAACCCGTCGACCTTGTCCAAACCACGATCCTTTGTGTCATGGCTGGTCTTATTTTGCGTGATCTGGAACATGAACAAGATGGGCGAGCCAGTGACGGGAGTGATGAGGAACAGAGAGTCGATGGCAGCAAAGTTGGTGGCTTTGGGACGGTAATAGTGGTCCACCTTAAGCTCCATGCCTTCAGTTAAAACGTCCCCCTTAACTGTAGGTAATCGGAAGCACTCTGTGGGTTGTTTACTATGGGTGTCGGTGTAGTCGTTGTAAACGTCGGATACCGTGCTCGTGCTCCCAGTATAACGGCAGATGTGAAACAAAGATAGAAGATAACCCTCCATAAGCAACTGGTGCATCCGGAATTCAAATATCCATCCAGCAGTGGTGACTGTAGCTGTGCCACCAGTGTTAAAAATGTCATAAAAGTACGCCGCTTCGGAGACTCTAGATTTAAGGTGAAGGTCCCAGAGAAGTCTGAATGCGAATGACGAGGCGATCGTCTTCATAGGCTGGTTGCGGGAGAGTGAGGGCTCTATGCGCGTGATTAGGTGGGAGGATTCGTCGGAATCCGGGTGTCGAAGAGCATTTCGCACGGCGTTGTCATCCATCTGCTGGACTTGTGTGGCGATGAGCTCCTTGAACTTGTCTGGCTTGCGAGAAAACATGACCAAATGCCGAGGAGTTGCCCTATATTTATCGTATAAAAACCGGAAAACAGATTCCTCGTATGGACCACCATGTGAGAGCCCCATAAACGGGCGGCTGCAAAATAGTGAGTGTCGTGGACACCTGCTGATAGAATCACATACGCTTGGAGGACCTCAGAGAGGGTCCAAGTTTTCATGTAAAAATATTTGGAATAAACTTTCTTGGCCCACTCGAAGCATCTCTGACGAGATGCTACTTGGATGACAAAGAAGGGAGCGCCCATGCCGAATGCTCCTGTAGGTCGTTCGAGGTATTCGTTCGAGTCGACAAGAACCCAGATCCTACTACGGTGATTCTCGGGGTTTTCTAACCCCAGATAGTTACCGTTGTCATCGAGGTCTTTGAAAGTGGAGGTACCGCCTTGGTGAAAGAGTATTGCTTCATCGGTCCTAATCTGTAGCGCTGTGGGGAGCCTGAGCATAAGGCGTCGGATGAGAAGCCAAATCAAAAAGTAGGATTTTCCTGATCGAGGATTAGGATTTACGGTCGAAGACAAGGAATAAAAGAGGCGGACCGATCCCTAATTGTCCCCCGACGATAAACGCATCACGATTAGTTTCATTTGCCTTCAGAGCTGCTTGCTCAGCTTGCTCATACTCTGAGCGTACCAATAAATGTGTGCTGCAAAGACCCCACATATCAGGAAGGCTGTCAGGAAGTTTGATGAGAGTGGCAGGTGCATCGCTGGAAGGGGGTTCATCTCCCTCGGTGTTGACGTCCACGTCAACATCCATGCCAACCTCCTGCTGTGCATCTATCCCCCCGCTCCCATCCGAGGGTATGTCCATGTCAACCTTCTGCTCCGATTCGAACCATGATGGTGATGGATTCCCCCAAACGGAGTTTCTGAATGTAGCCCAGTCGACCTTTCCTTTATAGTTGGCGAAAAGATCTTCGTCGTCAATTAACTGGTCAATTTTCAGTTTTTGATCTGGAATGTGTTTAGTGAGGTCTTGGAGACTCATGCTGGGAAACTCATCGTGGGTTGAGGTTAACAATGGTTGTGAAATCGGGCCTTCCCCCACTTCGGCGCTTCAAGATCTATCCAAATAGGTACAAATAACACTTCTGGACATATACGACGAGCACTCTCAGTTCATGTGCCCCTGTACTAATTCCGTTCCTCCAATCCATTACTGTACTCAGCGTTGTGCTGGCGTCGAAATGAATGATCGGAAAGCGACAACGACACCCGCCCCACACAAAGAAAATTATTATTAAATTTCACTACCCTCCCTTCCACTCAACTCTCCACTCAACACGCCCAAGCGCGCGTCCCCGCACACCCTTATACAGCTTATATGTCTCCCCGCTGAGCTTAAGTTGGTCCACCTTAAGCGCACTAAGCAGTGTGCCCGGTGGCAGGGCAAAGGATATCTGTGCCGCGCGAGCGGGGCGCGGGTGTGCCTCGGTACTCGTGAATGAGCCCTGAAGCGTCGCGGTGCGTCCAGAAGCAGTCGGCGGTAATGACCAGCGGAGCGTGCGGCGCGCAGGCACATACGTCCATTCGCCACCGCCCGTCGCTGCGCTGCGCGTGGCGCCCGAGGCGCCCGCACCGAGGTATAACTCGACCGCAACGTCGTCTAGCGCCGCTGCGCGCGGAGAGAACGTTAGTTCGAATGTGCCTGGGGTAAAGATTTGGTTTGGTTTCAGGTTTTGTGTATGCGAAGAGAAATCGAGAGGTTGTAACAAACCGCCGTGATCACCCACGGAGAGCGAAGCGCGCAACGCGAACGGTACTTGTACCTGGAGCTGTGCCGCCGCAGCGGCTGTCAGCACCGGTGCTGCACTTGTGGGCTTTCCCGCAGAGGGGTCGAAGCGGTAATCCATCAGCGTGAAGCGGCCATCGGGCGGGACAAACGAGAGCGATTTCGATTTGGCGAATCGGTTCAGTCTTTGAGTTGTCAGGGGGGCACGTTACGTTTCGGTCAGTAACATGGTACGTAGTTTGCATAAATTAATGCAGGTACGAACCGGATACAGGGATGGAAGGAGGGCTGCGTAATGGTGAGCGCGTTTGTCAGGGTAAGGAGTAGGTCCGGGGTTCCTGACCGCAGCAGCTAAGGGACGAATTAATGTTCGAGAAACGGAGACGCACCCGAAAGCTTGCAATTTACATCAATCTTACCCATGACGCTGCTGGTAACGATCGTTCCGTTCCTGGGGGGGAGACGTACGATGACGGGGGGAACTGGTGCGAATGAGTAGTTTAGGCACTCACTTGTTCACGACTGCGTCCAGCGTCTCGACGATGTCGAAATAGATTTCATTGTGGTTATACCGAACACCTGCTTTCCGCCAGGGGATAGGGCTCGAGAACGCGCTCATATTGTTTGTAGTTGGCCCGGTGAGCCCGGACACGCCAGTAACGGAGAGGATCTTGGTTATGAGGGAGGGAGGAAGGACGATGTCTCGTAGAGCGTTCGGAGCAGTGGTGAGTGGGTGTCCGCCGGCATCGAGTGTTTCTTCTAGAAGTTGGTGGACGGTGTCAAAGTTATCCTTCAGTGTCGGCGCGGTGACTTCTCCAAAGTACTCGATGAGGATGTCCAGAAAGGTGCGAATGAACGCAAAGGCATATAATGGATCCACTTTGTAGCAGCAGCAGCATATAATATGTGAGTGCGTAGATCGTGACTATGGTAAAGCGACTCACGATCTCCCGAGATGGGACATAGAAAAGTGAGAGATCGATGTTGGAGGTGGCAACACGCAGTTGGCCCATCCGGAAGGTTCACGAGCAGGACCGGGTCGATGTCCTCGGGTCGGGCTGCCTTATCGAGAGCGGCGCTATATGCATCGATATGGAGGAGAGGATAAGCGGGAGGCAAAGAACGAAAGGCTGTCTGCACTATCGGCTTGACATTGGTCGAATCCAAGATGATGAGTCCGTCGATGGCCATTTTTATCTCAGCTCAGGCCTGTAGTCGCAGTCGTCAGCGTTGAGCCTGGCTGAGATCACTCTCTCACTCTTTCAGTCTCTCTGTCTCCCCCCGCTGCACACTCGCACAGGAACAGTTCCTTGCTCTCTGACATAAAGCAACTGTGCCCCATCGACAGGAATGCTCATCACAACACCGGTCTTATTACTGTAACAATATCGGTTTTAGCCCGCATGACTTTCCATTGACCGTATCTACGGCATTCTACGCCGCTTCTGGGACCTCGAGACCTCATCGTGTGTCGCACCGAGTGTACAGCGCCTCTCTCTCTAGAACCAACTTACAATTGGCCATGTATAGCCACTCTCTCGTACGCCAAGTGGGGTGGGGTGACAAAATTTTCGCTTGCTATACTGTACTAAGCACGCAAAAAATGTACGGCGACGTCTCCGAAGCCTCGAAGATATCCGGTACAGTATGTTATCTTTATCTCAAACTCTGGAACCACCTCCTGCCAACTGGGGACGCTGGTGCAGCAGAACAATAAACCGCAAAAGTGCTTCTAGCTCGCCATCGCCATCAATTCAAATATAACACGTATCGATCGTATCACACACAACGCACACACCCGACACGTCTTCACAATCGTCTTCATCACGGTTCTTCTCTTCGCGTCGGGTCCATGAAAACAGAACGAAGTGGGGCCCCGAATGCGGCGTAGGGGTAGCGACTCGAATTACGCGGCACCACACCCACCACACCCACCTAAACGGCACCACACCTGCGCACCACCAATACCTACGCATCACTACACTTATGTGCCACCACACTACGCGCCATACCTATGCGCCACTACCTACTCGAGAAAGAATCTGGGGATAACCCATTGCCGCCTCAAATGAGAAAAAAAACTTAGCACAGAAGACTCAACTCTCTGGCACCCGGACCCCGAGGCGGCGCGGCGGCACTCTAGTCAATGAACTGCGCACTCCGAGTCCACCCTCGTAACTGCGACCTCGCCAGCAGCGTAGGGCGTAGTGACAGACAGACGCTTGTGGCACATTAAACACTTTTACAATACGTCCAAGGCCATGTCGGTGTCTGATAATTATAAATTACACCTTACGTTGTGCCACAGTATTGGGTTTCCATGTTCCGAAAAACATATATGAACTTTGAAAGTAGGGTGGGCGGGAAAAGGCGAGTTTGTTTGTTGGGACCAAGGATTCGTTGATTTGCATGATCAGAGAAAGATCTCAATGCTGCAAGCGCTCATATATTAAGAAGGCCAATCAATCATACCGAATAGCCAGAGCTGTCGTAATCAAGGTTCTTGCAGATAGGACAGGCAGCCATTTCATGATTTCAGCCTCAACGTCAATTCTCCCCAACTTTGTTCTCTCTATCTGTGCAGTGCAGTCCCTGTTGACTGCATTTCTACTTGCGGGAACAGCGCATTCCGCTGAACAGGGTGGTGGAATACTTCCACTACCCCATCCCTGAAACGTCTTTCGGGGGCCAGTATCTTGGGCTCTATACCATAAGGGGTCACCACGACGAAATACTTACGAGTCCCCAAAGGAAGCATCAACCCGTCGACCTTGTCTAAGCCATCCTTCATTGCGTCATGGCTGTCCTTGTCATGCGTGATCTGAAAAATGAACAAGATGGGTGAGCCAGTGTCGGGACGTATGAGGAACAGAGAGTCGATGGCAGGAAAATTTGTGGCTTGGGGACGGGGACGGTAATAGTGATCTAACTCAAGCTCCATCCCTTTGTTTAGGTCCTCCCCCTTAACTGGAGGTAACTGGAAGCGCTCTATGGGTTCTTGACTGTGGGTGTGGTCGTTGTTAATGCCGGATATTATGCTCGTGCTCCTAGTATGACGGCGGATGGGAAACAAAGATAGAGGATAGCCCCCCGTAAGCAACTGGTGCATCCTGAATTCGAATATCCATCCAGCAGCGGAGGCCGTACCTGAGCCACCAGCGTTAAAGATGTCATAAAAGTGCGCCGTTTCGGAGACTCGAGATTTAAAGTGACGGTCCCAGAGAAGCCTGAACGCGAATGGCGATGCGATCGTCTTTATAAGCTCGGAACGGGAGACTGATGAGGGCTCTATGTGCATGATTAGGTGGAAGAATCCGTCGGAATCGGGGTGTCGAAGAGCATTTCGCACAGCGTTGTAATCTATCTGATCAACTTGTATGGAGATGCGCTCCTCGAGCTTGTCTGGCCTGTCACCAAAATGGGCCAATTCCCTCGGGGTTGCCCCATATTTATCGTATAAAAGCCGGACAACAGATTCATCGTATGGACCACCGTATGAGAGCCCTATAAACTGGTGGCTGCAAAAAATAGTGAGTGTAGTGAACACCCGCCGATGGAATCACATACGCCTGGAGGACTTCAGAGAGGGTCCAAGTTTTCATGTAAAAGTAATCGGAATCAACTTTTCTAGCCCACTCGAAGTAGCTCTTAAGAGATGCTACTTGGACGACAAAGAAAGGGGGGCCCGTGAGGAACACTCCCGTAGGTGCTTGGAGAGATACATCCGAGTCGACGAGAACCCAAATCCTACCACGGTGATTCTCGGGGTTTAACCCCATATAGCTACACTTGTTTGCGAGGTTTTGGAAAGTTGAGGTACCGCCTTCGTGAAAGAGTATTGCTTCATCGGCGCTGATCTGCAGCGCTGTGGGGAGCGTGAGCATAAGGCGTCGGATGAGAAGCCAAATCAAAAAGAAAGATTTTCCTGATCGAGGATTAGGATTTACGGATGAAGACAAGGAATGAAAGGGACACACCGATCCCAGATTGTCCCCCGACGACAAACGCATCATGATTAGTTTCATTTGCACTCAGAATTGCTTGCTCAGCTTCCTCGTACTCTGAGCGTACCAATAAATGTGTGCTGCAACGACCCCACAAACGAGGAAGGCTCTCAGGAAGTTTGATGAGAGTGGCAGGTGCATCCCTGGAAGGGGGTCTGTCATCTCCCTCGGTGTTGATGTCCACGTCAACATCCATGCCAACCTCCTGCTGTGCATCTACCCCCCCGCTCCCATCCGAGCCTGGGTGTGTGCCCGTGTCAACCCTCTGCTTCGATTCGAACCATGATGGCGATGGATTTCCCCAAACTGAATTTCTGAATGTAGCCAAGGACGGTTTTTCTATTCCTTTAAAGTCGGCAAAAAGATCTTTGTCGTCGATTAAACTGTCGATTTTCAGTCTTTGATCTGGAATGTGTTTAGTGAGGTCTTGGAGACTCATCGTGGGTGAGGTTAACTGTGGTTGCACAACCAGGCCCCTATCAAGATACATTGCTCCCCGGCTACTCAGCCACTGATTGCGAGCTGCGGCAGCTCGCAAATAATCAGGTAAAGGCCGGCAGCGATCGGTCCATTCCGAAATATGACTTTGCAGCACCAAAATCCTACTTCGGGATGGACCCATCGGGCCATCTCCTTCTCCTCCCATCACGGGAAATGTGTCTGACTTTGGTATGGATGTGTCTGACTCACCGTCTGTGAAGAAAAAGTCATTCTTCAGGATGGACATGACCCTCCTTCGGGGCCAAAGATTATGGACATTCGAACAATTGTTTTTCTGTGGGGGGATGCATGTGGGTGCCCCAGAACGAACAAGAACAAAGAGACATTCGTTATGGAAATTTCACACGTTCACGGCCTTACAGGCCTCACAACTTGTGCAAAAGCCGTTCAATCCCTCCATTGTAAGTTAAGGAATACGTGTCGCTTCTCGCTTCTGCTTGAATACACATCCCTGTCTAGAAGTGGTTGGCGCTCTCAATTCTTTTTCTTTTTCTGTGCTATTTTGCCTCGACGGATTTCTTCGCTTTCGCTTCCTTTTTCGTCGCTGAGTACTCTCTATTACTGAGGAGTATGTCTCCTTTCTCTTCTTTTACCTTTCCGCCGCGGGTGTTGATGTGATACGTGCTTGCGCGGCGACTGAATGCAGTTGCGAACAAGACACCCGGTACACTTCCACTCATCAATAGCGATAGTGCCGTCGGGAATCCTGCCAGTCAGACTGAGCATTTCTTCATTGCCTTATTTCCTTCCGCTGATATTAATGCTTTAATATGCATCCAGGTCTCGACTTTGCTGTTCAGCTACGCGACTGAACACTGCCCAGTTACGAGGCCCCCGAGTCTTCCCACGGGGTCACGGCGGAAGAGCAGCTGAAGTAACTTACTGAAAGTGGCGCCACGAGTCTCTAACGGGGCGATCTCACGACGTGAGAACCGGGTGCAGCTCTGGTCAGACTATGTCTACATGGCACACCGACGTGTATCCCATACTACGGCGCGCTCAAGTCACTGCTGCAGACGGCGTACGAACAGGTGAAAACATAAAGGGAGGTGTTGTTCGACCAGAATGTCGGGTCTCTGGCGACACATCGCGCTCAGGAACGGGATAGATCCTACTCACTGGGGAACAGGTAACGCGTGGGCTGCGGCTGGCACACTTCATGGCAACGATCCAAGTTTTTTCTGCGACCGAATCGATGACGCCGCAGCAGGGGGATCTCGTGTAGAAATTCCAGGTCTGTGGTACTGCCTATTTTTTTTTTTTTTTTTTTTTTTTTTTGAGGTACTGCCTATTATCCGTGCCTTCTTATCTGATGGCATGCCTTTTTAGCGAGCAAACGGCACGCTGCTGAACTACATTGACCAACCCGACTCGTCCTCGACTACGCTCTTGATGGCAGCGACACTCCGTTATACGTCTCACCGGAGACGCATATTCCCGCGGCAATTTGCGCGCTGTATGTGATACGCAATATTACAGTAATTGTCGACAGGCATGGTTCGTATTTTACAACCGTAATTCTCGGTTTCTCGGTACCGAGCGGACCCGGTCAACATAGTCAGTCTCTTGGTGCTCTTACTCGAGGCAGCTGCGTTTGACTGGAAGTCGTCGTACTATAAATTAATCATTACGGTAAGGGCAGGTCTCTCGTCCCTAGTAGACGTCCTCTTTTGTCGACACCCAATAGGTTTTACTTTATATTATTGTATTCATCTCGTTCACCTTTAACGAGCCCGAAGGCATAATCGACCAGTACGGTCGGTTTTAAGGCGTGAGCGACGCGGGTTGAGACTCGAATGAGTTGTGGACAGTAAGATACAAACGCCAGGTCTGATTATGCAATACACTGTGATAAGAATGACCGAATGCATGCTACATACACAGTTACATATACATGTTACAAGAAGGCTAGGTTCGAAGCATTTTTTACTTGGACGTGACTGTTTACGGGAACAGCTCATGCCGCTGAATAAGGTGGTGGAACACTTCCACTATCCCGCTGAAACGTCCTTTGGGGACCGTTATCCTCGGTTTTCTATCCCAAGGGGTCACCACCACGAAATACTTACGAGTTCCCGGAGGAAGAACCAACCCGTCGACCTTGTCCAAACCACGATCCTTGGTGTCATGGCGTTCCTTGTTCTGCGTGATCTGGAACATGAACAAGATGGGCGAGCCAGTGGCGGGAGTGATGAGGAACAGAGAGTCGATGGCAGCAAAGTTGGTGGCTTTGGGACGGTAATAGTGGTCCACCTTAAGCTCCATGCCTTCGGTTAAAACGTCCTCCTTAACTGTGGGTAAATCGAAGCGCTCTGTGGGTTGTTTACTATGGGTGTCGGTGTAGTCGTTGTAAACGTCGGATTCCGTGATCGTGCTCCTAGAAAGGCGGATGGGAAATAAAGATAGAGGATAGCCCTCCGTAAGCAACTGGTGCATCCGGAATTTGAATATCCATCCAGCAGTGGTGGCCGTGGCTGGGCCATCAGTGTTAAAAATGTCGTAAAAGTACGCCGTTTCGGAGACTCTAGATTTAAGGTGATGGTCCCAGAGAAGCCTGAATGCGAATGGCGAGGCGATCGTCTTCATAGGCCGGGAGCGGGAGACTGAGGGCTCTATGCGCGTGATTAGGTGAGAGGATTTGTCGGAATCGGGGTGTCGAAGAGCATTTCGCACGGCGTTATCATCCATCTGCTGGACTTGTGTGACGATGAGCTCCTTGAACTTGTCCGGCTTGCGAGAAAACATGACCAAATGCCTAGGGGTTGCCCTATATTTACCGTATAAAAACCGGAAAACAGATTCCTCGTATGGACCACCATGTGAGAGCCCCATAAACGGGCGGCTGCAAAAATAGTGAGTGTCGTGAATACCTGCTGATAGAATCACATACGCTTGGAGGACTTCAGAGAGGGTCCAAGTTTTCATGTAAAAATATTTGGAATAAACTTTCCTGGCCCACTTGAAGTTGCTCTCACGAGATGCTACTTGTATGACAAAGAAGGGAGGGCCCATGATGAACACTCCCGCAGGCGATTGGAGGTATTGGTTCGAGTCGACGAGAACCCAAATCTTACTATGGTGGTTCTTGAATTTTAACCCCAGATAGTTACCGTTGTTGTCGAGGTCACTGAAAGTGGAGGTGCCGCCTTGGTGAAAGAGTATTGCTTCATCGGAGCGAAACTGTAGTGCGGTGGAGAGCCGGAGCATAAGGCGTCGGATGAGAAGCCAGATCAAAAAGAAAGATTTTCCTGATCGAAGATTAGGATTTACGGACGAGGACGAGGAACAAGGAATGAAAAGGGCAGACCAATCCCAGAATGTCCCCCGACGACAAACACACTATAGTTCTCTTCATTTGCCCTCAGAACTGCTTGCTCGGCTTGCTCGTACTCTGAGCGTACCAATAAATGTGTGCTGTGAATATCCCACACATCAGGAAGGCTCTCAGGAAGTTTGATGAGAGTGGCGGGTGCCAGTGTATCACTGGAAGGGGGTCTGTCATCTCCCTCGGCCTCGGTGTCAACATCCACTTCAAACTTCTGCTGTATATCTACACCCCCGCTCCCATCCGAGGGCGTGTCCGTGTCGACCTTCCGCTTCGATTCCAACCATGATGGCGATGGATTCCCCCAAACAGAATTTCTGAATGTAGCCCAGTCGACCTTTCCTGTAAAGTTGGCGAAAAGATCTTCGTCGTTGATTAACCGGTTGATTTTCAGTGTTTGATCTGGAATGTGTTTAGTGAGGTCTTGGAGACTCATGCTGGGGAATTCATCGTGGTGAGGAAAGCGCGCTGGGATTGTCTTCTAAGCCTGGCCCCTATCCCACTCAACCACTGACCCGAACAGGCACATTGGAGTTTGATGTAGCTCAGGCGGTCACGTAGATCTGTATCGCGGGGATGTTAAAAAAACAACAAAGCATTGCATGTAGTTAGTCTCAGGCAAGAAGCGAGTCCCCGCAGTGCGTCCATGGCATGTGGGTGTCATGTAACGCTGGCATGGCCCGTATTACGGACCGCTGTTAGTAGTATAGCCCCAGTTAGAGTAGCCAAAGGTTGCTTCGCCGCGCTCGCAATTACTTACGCGCCACCACGCCTGGGCGCCGACACCAACTCGCTACGAGGAGGAAGGATCTGGGGATATTATAACATAGAACCCGTTGCCGCCTCGAATGAGAAAAAAGAACTTAGAACAGGGTCGGTGTTGAATCTTCCCCGCGACCCCGCCAGCCGCGTGGGGCGTAGTGATAGACAACATGACTTGTGGCACATTCAACACTTTTAATTTCACAATACGTCCGAGGTCATGACAGAGAACCAGTGTGGACTTGAATGTGGAGTGGTGTTTGATTGATTGCAATTGCAACGCATGCTAAGTGAAAGAAAAAGGCTCGGATAAACAAGTACAAAATGTATCCGGATTTCTTAATCGCCATATATTTATTGCTCTTTTCTCACAAGAAGTTGAGTTCGTGTAGAGAATCCTTAATGCTATTGGAACATCACCAGAAAAAAATGAGAACTTTCTGTCTACAAGTTTTCTGATTGACTTCTCAAGTGCAAGTGCAAGACCTCGTCGGGTCGTCGGCCCGGCAGGACCGTGCGTGTCTGTTGCGCAACCACTTTCCATTCCAATATGCTCGTAGCCTCGTATTTACTACAGTACAGCCTCTACAAAGACTCAGGGATGAAGGACACCAAGCCCGATTAACTCCCCTAACTTTACGTCTTCCGTCTAGAGCAGACAAAACATGTGTACAGTGCAAGTGCCACGTAGTAAATAAATCACAGCGAAGCGACTGAGCACCGCTAACAGCGGCCCATAATAAATACAAATTACATCTTACGCTGTGCCACAATATTGGGTTTCCATGACTCAAAAAACATCCACGAACTTCTTTGAAAGAAGGGTGGGGAAAAAAGAGCGTGTTTGTTTGTTTGAACAAAATTTGGGGATGACCTTAATATTGAGGATGAGAAAGCTGCGCCGCTGCTTGTCATCTGGAAGAACCTTGGATTACGACATGGCTCTGGTGCTATTCGCTATGATTAATTGGTCTTCTTCGCATATATTCATATGGGCACTTTCAGCACTGAAATCTTTCTTTCTCCGATCATGCAAATCAAGGTATCCTTGCCATTCCTTGGTCCCTATCTGTGCAGTCCCTCTTGACTTCTGATGGACTGAACCGACTTGATGCATTGACCTGATGTATGCGACGCTGCAATGACGCACGTCCGACAGGGACTCTACTACTACTGAGGGATCTACTTCTGCCAGTTGGCTCTAAATGTGTACGACGCGGACTCGCTGCCCCGAGACTACGGTAGGGTCTAAAGGAATGTATGGACGAGCTACTGAGTAGGGTGCACGCGTGCTGTCTGTATGAATGTTGCTGTGAATTCTGCTAACTTGTATGTGTTGTGTGTATTATATTATTGAACACGGGCGCTCCGCCGCTCTATTACTAGCACTTCCAACATCGATACTGTATCCTTAACAAAAATCATTGTGGCTATTGGTATGCCTATCCCTTGCACGTTCGAAAACACACAGTACTCGTATGAAAGTGTTTAATGTTGGAGTAGAAAAAGGTTGACCAGCTAGGTCTCTTTAGACGGACCGTGACATCGTACCTACCCTTCCTCTCTTCACTGTCACACCTCATCTGGCCTCAAACACCATCGCGTATTTTATGTTTTTGACTACCGGAGCGACTTTCGCAATTATCTTCGGTTGTCCCTTGTCGCCTTTGTTACTACTGTACTCATGTCCAAGTCCAACCTTCTCAGCCCCATCCCTCGGCAAAGCTAAATCCGACAAAAAAAACACCCCTATCACCCGGACGACAGCGGCGAGTGGTATAGTACTGTAGTATGCTCTATCACGGGAGAATTCTCGGTAAACATTTTCAGATCACACGCCGCTCCCGCCCGTACATCGGGCCTTGAGCTTCATGGGCCAGGTCACCAGGACCACATGTCATGCATGTTGTCAGTATTCGCTGCTGCTCCAGCACACCCGCGGCTCCATCTACATCACCTTGGATATCAGAAGAAGTCGTGGGCCAGACCCCCCAATTTCTCCGAAAAGTGGCGAAAACAGTTTTGATCAAATGAATGATCACTGCTAAAATTGTCGGTAGTGGCGTCAGTCATGCTACCTAGCGCGGTGCGATTCCTCTTGAAGAAAAAAAAACAGTCATAACTGATAGATTCTCTGCTGCAGATGACAGGTGGGGTACTCAAAAAAATACCGAACCCCTCAAAACAGAGTTGTATTATTTTTTCAAATTTCGATGCTTACCTCCTCAAACTGGAATCTAATTGACGATTGATGCTCGGCAATACAGTATCATGAGGTATATTATCATGAGGTATATAGCTGTTCTGCCACCTCTACTCTGGCCCACCTGTGCCCTGCAAAGATGCGATGCACGTTCCCCATGCACGCCCTTGCCTTCGCGCTCTGTGTTCCGCTCCTTGCGCTCGCCGCCCCCACAGCGTCGCAGTATCAGCTTCCACCAGATTTGGATCCCAAAATATTGAAACTCGTTCGAGGAAATGCGATAAACATCTCTACTCACAGGTTCGTCGACGTCCCGGATTCGTTCCCCTCAAACTTTTTAATGGCCGTTAATTGATAGTTGGGAGCTTGGTACGCTCGCCGAGGCGCTGACCGAGTACGAGTGGCCGGAGCTCGCGGTATTCACCTCTGGATCCATCCCGCCGCCCACAGAACTCAATGGCCTCGGAGGAGATGTGCTCTCTATTGCTGAGAAGTATGTCTCTTTTCTCCTTTTTTACCTTCCTGCCGCGGGTGTTGATGTAATGCTTACTTGCTCGGCGACTGAATGCAGGGTCGTTGCGAACAAGCCACCCGGTACGCTTCCACTCATCAATGGCGATGGTGCCGTCGGGGATCCTGCCAGTCAGCGTTTCTTCATTGCCTTGTTTCCTTCCGCTGATCCTAATGCTTTGACATGCATCAAGGTCTTGGCGTTGCTGTTCTGCTACGAAACTGGACACTGCCCAGTTACAAAGCTTCCCCCTATGGGACCGCGGCGGAAGAGCAGCTGAAATACTTACTGGAAGTGGCGCCACGAGCCCCGAACGGGGCGATCTCACATCGCGACAACCAGGTGCAGCTCTGGTCGGACAATGTCTACATGGCGCCGCCGTTTATCGCGTACTACGGCGCGCTCAAGTGCGGAGACCAGGGAAAGTCACTGCTGCAGACGGCGTACGAGCAGGTGAAAGCATACAGGGAGGTGTTGTTCGACCAGGATGTCGGGCTCTGGCGGCACATCGCCCTTGGGAACGGGACAGATCCCACGCATTGGGGAACAGGTAACGCGTGGGCTGCGGCTGGCACACTTCGTGTGCTGGCAACGATTCAAGGGTCGTCCGCGGCCGAATCGATGGGGTCGCAGCAGGAGGATCTCAAGAGTTGGGTGCGAGAGACATTGGATGGCGTGTGGAAATTCCAGGTCTGTGGTGCTGTTTATTATCCTTGCCTTCTTATCTGACGGCATGCCCTTTTAGCAAGCGAACGGCACGCTGCTCAACTACATTGACCAGCCCGACTCGTTTGCCGATTCTTCCTCGACTGCGCTCTTGGCGGCAGCGACATTCCGTTATGCATCTATCACCGGAGACACGATGTATATTCCCGCGGCGATTCGCGCGTTGCAACTGATACGCAATAGTGTCGACGAGCATGGTTGGTTGCAAAATACGGTGGATCCGCTGCAATTCTCCGTACCGAGTGGACCAGGTCAACATAGTCCCGAGGGCCAGTCCTTCGTGCTCTTGCTCGAGGCAGCTGCGTTTGACTGGGGGTCATCGTACAATAAAGCATCAGAATGATTAAGGGCTGGGTCTCTGTAATCCCTAGTAGACGTCCACTTTTGTCGACGCCCGATAGGTATTACTTTACTGTAATACCATAACATTTGTCTCATTCATCTAGGACGAGCCCGAAGGCACAATCGATCAGTAGGGTCAACGTCAGTTTTAAGGCGTGCCAGTGAGCAACGCGGATTCGAAATTCGAATGAGCCTTCGATACGTCGATCTCGTCGAAAAAGCTCGTTTTGCTTAGCCCTCGAAACTTGAGCAACAGCAACACGGTAGCATCCGCGGATGGCTTGGGAAAGTTGTGGGGGGTGTTGCGGTCACTACCGGTGATAAGTTAGGTTGTAAGACGCCGGAGTGGAGTGCCACAGTGGGAGTGATTATGTAATACACGGCTCCAGTTGCGTACAATTGTGCCGTGTCCGCAAAGTGGTGGGAAGTTCAATTCTTCCCCTTTCTGTCTCGACCACCTCCATCTCATCAGTCCCTCCCTCCTTCTCGCGTGATGCTCGTCATGTTCGTTGCCTTCCTCATCGCGGCCTTCGCCCTCATCTGCATCCGCGTTCCCTCAGTCTGGTCGGCGCTCATGGCCATCGACGAACCATCAGATTCGAACGAGCTCGGCCTCGTCGTTGCATCTCGTGCGCCCTATCCATCTGCATCTGCATCTGCATCCTCCTCTCCCCCTTACGCTCATATACGTCGTTCAGGAAACCCTTTCCGTGAAAGTGGGCCTCCGGCATGCATGGCCAAGCTTATCATGATGCGTCACAAAGTAAGTACTACTACGGAAAAACAGTTCCGCTCTCCACTTAACTCACTTCCACCGCCTCCAGTTAAACCAA
>QLOU01001106.1:0-29063 GCA_003313715.1 Russula abietina
CATCTCTCTATCTCCCGTTCATGGAGAGGGCGCTGCCTGAGCGCCTTGAAGGTTGAATAGGATGGTAGGAGGAAGGTAAACCATCCGCTGAGGCCCAGGATGGCCGGTCAGTAAAGAAACAAAATGTAATCGGGAGATTGAAAACGCACGCAAGGAGACGAGAGAAAATGAACATGAGCATGATCTATGCAGCGCTTAGCGCTTTGTCCTTGGTTAGATCTAGAAAAGTTTGGGTACGAGACTTACGGTGTGATTGAAGCACCCCTATTTTTCGTTGACAGATGGTCGTGGGAAGTGCCCCGTGGGAACCCCGAGAGTGAAGTGTTGATATGTAAGCGCTCATGACATAATCATGATCAATAATACGTTGACGTCACTCTGATGAGCTCAAAAGTTGAGTTTGAGCTATCTCAACTGCGGTAGGCGGGGGATTGAGTTTAACCTCCAACCAGAATATACGGAATACGGGGGTGGTCACCTAATTACACGGTAGAGCTAAACCGGGCGACATATACTACACTGGCGCCTCAGGTGACAGCCCCCCAGTTCTGAATCACCGCTCTTGGCGCCACACGCAGCTTAAAAGAAAACGAAGTGGCGTAAGCCGGCTCAAGTTTCAATGCCTGAAACCCATTTGGATGTGCTCATGGGATGTAATCAATACTTGTTGCCCATTCAAAGTCCGAAGCGTGGTCGTCGTCGTGCTGCGGATGTATTCGAAAACGGAGAGAAAGCAAGGTGATTCCGTACCGTATATACCGCTAAAATTAGTTCCGTCTGCCGTCGTCGATCAGGACTGCAGATACGTTAAAGCACGCCCTAAAAGGTCTACCCTATCAAATTCGCAACCTTGGTCACTTGGGCGCTGCCAGCTGAAGTAAAACGGAGAAAGAGACTAGTTTGGAAGATAATGAGAAAGAACCGGAGGCATCGTGGGATAGTCGAGCGAGGGGGAGATACGTTATGACCAATAAGACCGTGGCACGAGGGAGTGGAAAAGGAGTTGGAGATGGAGAAGGGGCCGATTTAGAGTACCGTAATAATCCTCTACTGGCCCCTGCCCTTAACCTCGCCTTACTTTATACCCTCTCCCGGTCTCCCTTCCACCTTTGGTCATCATGAATATCGTCAATGGCGCAGGTCCACCCGGCCCTCACTTTGTCAAGAAGCTGGAACCCACGGAGGATAGAGGTGGCGGGAAGGACATCAAGCCCGTCAGAACTACCTTGAACAGAGTCCCCCGTTCGTCCCAACTCGTCTCTGGCCTTGATATCTTCACTGATTCCAACCTGTCTCGTCACTAGGTGCTTGCGTGAGTTTCTTGGTACCAGTATTCACTCGCCTGTCCTTTTGACCTCTTCACCTGCGCAGAATGCCTGCAGAAAGCAAAAAATGCGTTGCGAGGGCGCCGAGAACCCCCCTTGCAAGCGATGTCGGCAACAGTCCCTCGAGTGTCTCTTCGAAAAACCAAATCGTGAAGCTTCTTTGACCGGGGAGGCCGGTTTAGAGTGCGTGCTAAATCTCTTTCTTCCATCTCGCGTTCCCTTCATTCTACTAGGCGTATACGGAACTTGGAGTCGCACGTTGCGGATATACGACAGTCTCAAACGGTCATTCAAAGTACCCTAGTGGAACTTGTTAACCACCTGCGCGCGGGAACAGCAAACACGATTCGCTCCCCTTCAGCTTTCCCTCCTACGTATATGCATGCTTCTCCAATCCATGCGGATTCACCCGCATCTATGTCAACGCCCGTTTCTACGCGCCCAACACTTGACACTGGTCATACCATCATGTCCACTTCCCAACCAGGCTCAACAGTGTGTCTTCCTACACCTCAAGCTTGTCCAGTTCTTTTAACTCTGTTGAACAGATGTATCCTAGTCCTTCTATGACCGCCATGCGGACCAATGGCGATGGACAAGTATCTCAGGTACAGCAAGGAAGTAACGCATATCAACCAATCACCTCCCAATATCATATGCCACCTGGTGTCCACCCTACGTTGCCACCACTATCTAGGATGGAACAAGCCGGTCCTCCTCGCCCCCCGCCGGATAATATGTCTTCAGTGAGGCATCAACATACCGACGGTGGTCACCCCCGACCGTATGATAAACAACCTAGTGTCCTCAGTGGGTCCATAGCCGGAAAGAGGCCTTTCCCTACATCCACAGAAACAAGTGCGGACACGTCCGATGAGGAAGAAGATGGTGGCGAGCTCCCAGCTTCTGGTCTCGTAGCACCCTGGGAGGTACTGCGTGGGTTGGCTGATGTCGCCATTCAGCGGGCGGCAAAGGTACGTCAACCTAGCGTCTATCACTTATCTTACACATACCCAATATTTGCAGGAGAATGGCGAAGCAAGCGAGACTCAAAGTCGTACAAGATCCCCCTCTCCAGATCCCAGATCGCGCAGGCCCTCCAAGAGGCGGAAGCAGATGCCTCGCGTCCTCCAGTTTCCGGACGGTAAGCTAACCACCTCGATGCGCTTCGGGTCTTTGCTTATCTAAAAATACAAGTGGTATCCAAGGCTATTATTTCCGAAGCGGAGGCCACAGATCTATTCAAGATGTAATTTTCGTTTCGTTTCGTTTCCCGCGTGATCTTTCTGAGATTTTTGTAGATTCTTCCATGGCTGCTCTACCTTCCTCCCGGTTTTTGATTCCGCGGTCGATACGTTCACATCTTTGCATGACCGGTCTCCTTTTGCTGTTGATACTATTTGCATGGTCGCGGCCAGAGTCCGTGATGGTGGAGGTAAGATTCATGTCCTTATCCGGGAAGGAATGTCGTGAACCTCATCTTCGCTGCCTCAGGCAAGCCCAGCGAGGTGTACAACAAATGTTTGCAAGAGGTTCAGACCATCTCATGTGCAACTCTGTTCGCTCCGGTACTGCGTGTGGAGGCTGTCCAAGCGATGAGTGCGTAACGCTTTTACTTTCTAGTCGTGTTCAAATTGTGATCTGAATCACTAGTACTTGTATCTGGATGGTCCGACAACGGCTGGCTGAGCGGTGGCCACGCTGTGCGAATGGCTTTGGAACTTTGTAAGCGCCAGAAAGTTCATCGTACATTCTTGACTGAATATCAGAGTAGCTCTCCATAAGTCCTGGCCAAAGCTTTTGCGACGCATAGAAGGTAACAAAGCATCAGACGGCCCTGAAGATAGAGAGCTTATAATTGCCTCTCGTACCTGGTTTTGTCTCTATCTTTTCGAGCATCAGTGGGTTCCTTTCTTCTAGATTTGTTCGTCGTCTAATCGCCCGTGGTAGGTTGTCCTACGGCACTGGGCGTCCCGCCATTCTTACAGACGACGAGAGTATTTGGCAGTGCCGTCAACTGCTACGGCATCCTCTGGCCATCGATGATGATATGCGTCTTGTCTCTATGGTAGAGCTGATGGCCATTCGAGAGCGAATCACCAATCACCTGTCACCGTTTTCGCACGGGCCGGTTGACGAGCGGACCTTCGAAATAGTGAGAAACGCTTATGCAGAATTTAAGCATTGGTACCAGACCTGGGATCAGGCTTTCTCCCAGAAGTATGAGGATGCAGGTATGTACTTGACTAGCAAGTACCATGCCCCCAAACTTACCGTTTTGTTCAGCGTTTTACCGGCAGAGCCTGCAAATTCAACAGCTACATGCTGAATTGTACCACAGTGCTACGGCCCTGAGAGGCATAAATGGCCCCGAGGATGTTCAAAAGATGCCTGCGTCTCAGAGAGAAGTCGCCATCAAGTCAATTCAAATTACTCGTCAATGTTTGGATATTACGGTCAAGTCGGATTCGTACCGAGAGGGGATGAAATATGGCAAGTCATATGAGCGTCATATGTCAGGCTCTGAGCTTAAAATAAATAAAATAATTCCAGCTGTCCACTATACCCATGCTACTGCTACGTTTGCTGCCTCTTTCCTTCTTCGCCTCGGGCGGTTATTGTAAGCTCTTCTAGTGCCTCTAATTTTAGTGACAACTGACATCTCAAACTCGCATAGCCCCAACGAATGTAATGTTACCGAGATCAGAGAGCAAGTGGAAACACTGGCCTCACTCATGTCAAAAAGTGAGAACATGCTCTCGGAGGACTTGTTTGTATTTTTAACTACCACATTTATCGTCAGTTCCGGGCAAAAGGTATGCCTTGACTCTCCAATTGATGCTTAAAAGGAGCATGAAGCGGAAGCCGGGGTCCTCCCGCTCTCCAAAACTACCGCGTGAAACATACCAGCCCAAGGTCGAACGCCCGGCCAGTATGGCTGTCAACCAGGTGGTCAATCCGACACCCATCTCTCCAAGCTTGTATGACCCATCTACTGGTGCCATGGTATCGCATCAAGGTCACGCTGTGTACCCAACTACACAATTTGGCTATGTTGCCAATGCTGATTACATCTGGCGTGGATTTGAGGCGACCTCGACCGAACAACTTCCCGTTTGGCTCTCCGATTCGAGTTTAGGCGGCAACTCGTTCTCCCAGGATGGCATTGACGCGTTCCTGCTGCCTAATGATTATCTTCCTCCAGCGCCGCAGATTTGGTAGTTTTATGTATTCCCTTATGATCAGTCTGTTTCCTTCTTGGTAGTGTTGCTGTATTTTCTAGTGGAAGAACTGTAGTCTTGAATATGATCGCTCTTTCTTGATTGCGATTTTGACCGTTTGCCACCATTCTCTGTTCTCAACAACCATCATGTCTCAGATCTCCCCCAAATCAAGCGCTCCTCTCCCGCTCGCCTCACATCCGCCGAATACGCACCGTAGTGACTTGTTGGAGAGTCCACGACCCTCACACCGAGTCTTGGGCAATCTACCCGATTTCTCATACGATATTGACGAGCGGTCTAAGGACCCGCTGGATTCCTGGCCTGGAGAAGTGGAAATAAAACCACGGCGTAGATCTACACTCTCTTCTCTTATTCGCGGAAATCAGCCGCACAGATCCTTCTTCGGGGACAACGCAAAGGACGACGACGACGACGATGGATCTGAAGGAGCTGGGTTCAAGCGCCGAGCGTCGAAACCTTTGAATGATGCTCGAAGGCTGTCGAAGACGGCGGTGTCTGTCTTGAAAGAAAAGGTCCCCGCTGTCCCGTGGAAGCCAAAGCGTTCACTGTCCCAATCTGCGAATAGCCGTGCTTGTACGTAACAGTAACAACCCCCGTCTTTCCTTTCTTTGATCTGATGTGATAGCACACAGCCTTGGACAGCCGGAAGAAATTCATCCTCCTCCTTGCGAAAGCATTCCTCACGTTCGGCGCGCCCTCACATCGCGTCGAGTCGCAGCTCTTCGCAGCGGCCAAAAGGCTTCTCATCCACGCGTCATTCGCGTACATACCGGGCGTCATCATGGTCTCCTTCAATGACGGGGAGACGCGCACGACCGAGCTGCACTTTGTGCGCTCCAGCGGGCGCATCGCCCTCTCGGCTCTCAACAACGTCCATTACGTCTACCGCGACGTCTTTGACGACCGCCTCACGATCCCGGAGGGACTTTCCGCTCTCGACCGTATCCTCCGCGCTGCGCCGTTGTACCCCCTTATCGTGCGCTGCGGTTTGGCTTTTGTTTGTGCATCGGTTATTTGTCCTCTGGCATTTGGAGGTAGTTTCATCGATATGTGGGTCAGCGGTACTTGCGCTTGTATCTTGCAGTACTTGGGTCTTCAAGCGGCGGCCAAAAGTTCTGTTTACGCCAACGTTTATGAGTATGTCTCTTTTGAGAAAGTTTGGCGTCGTTATACGCTTCACTCAACCCAACATTACTTTTTTTTTGCCAGGATTTCTGTGTCTATCATCGTTTCGTTCGTTGCTCGGTCCTTGAGCAGCATTCCTGGTCGTCTCTTTTGCTACAGCTCCATCTCATCCGCTGGTGTCGTCTTGATCCTTCCTGGATTTACGATATGTGGGTTAGCTTTATTTAAAGTGTATGCGTTCGACATGACAACGTAATCGCTGTAGTGATAAGCGCTCTTGAGCTCACCTCCCGAAACATCTTGTGTGGTTCAGTACGACTGATATACGCCATCATCTATACGTTTTTTCTGGTGGGTGCTCATCTTCTGATAGACCAATGTACCTCTTCTTGAGGCTTTCTCTTCCTCTTTATTTTAGGGCTTCGGTCTTACAATTGGTTCGGATTTGTCCATCCTTCTCGTGAACCACAAGCATTACAACTCGCTCGGGGTCATCAAAAGCGCTCTCAGGGCTGATATCATACACGGCACCTTCACCGCCCACAACGCCTCGAATTCCACGTCCGAGCTGAGTTTCACGGGGACATTTGGCTTCGTCAACGCCACGAACAGCCACGTCTCGCGAGGTCCGTTTCTCTTCTTTCTCTTTCGCGATACATTCATTCCTTTTGCTGGGGCTTCGTTTCCCCAAGCCCTTTTGCTGAACTTCCGTTCTGTCACCCGCCAGGGTGTTACCGCGACCCGGCCTGGCCATGGTATCGCCAACCGTTCCCATGGTGGACGATGTTCTTCCTAGTGCCCCTCTACTCAACCTGTTCCTCTCTCTCGAATCTACAGTCCTTCCGGAGCTCTCGACTGCCCATCATGATAATCTTCTCGTGCTGTTCTTACACCGCCAACAAAGCCTCGAACTGGTTCTTGTCTGATAAGGGTGCGCTCGCGCCTGCCGCTGGGGCTCTCGTCATCGGCCTTTTAGGAAATATCTACTCGAGATGGTCTCGTGGGACAGCATTCACATCGATGGTTACTGGCGTACTTTTCCTCGTACCGGTATGTTTGTCCCCAAAGTCTTTTTCTGCCTGTGTCGCTGCCCCTTTTGGGAGTTCTGAGCGGGCGAGCTGCTTACTTGAATAACCCTGCTTTAGTCTGGCCTTGCCCAAGCTGGTGGTCTTACTGGAAACTACGACAGCTCTGTGCAACAGTACTACAGCAGTTTTTCACTCGGCCTACGCATGATTCAAGTTGCAATCGGCGTCACCATCGGCCTCTTCGTCAGCCAAAGTATTATATATGCGTTCAGTGCCGGGAGCAGTGGTGTAGATATGGCATTCTAAAACACAAAAACACACGCAAAGTACGTGTAGATGTCTACTCTACGTCATCTACAAAATAATTACAACGAGTGATGTATCGGTACATACACACACACCTATTATCGGAAAACAATATGATTTGCGGATTAGAGAAAAAAAAAGCGATCTCTGCTCGATAACGAACAGAAGTACGGTCCGGTGGTGAGGACAACTGGAGTATAAATGGCACGCGTAAACGATTTAGCGACTGAAGAGTTGTCTAAGCTCCTCCATGCGCCGTTGCATCAAGTCCTGCTTGCTGAAATTGTGACCCAAGGTCATGTTGGCCAGTTCCGTCTTCTTTTTCTGTACCTCAAGCAAGCGCGCTTCGATCGAATTCTCGATGATCAACTTGACCGTGGTCACGGGTTTTGTCTGACCGAGACGGTGCTGTAACACCGCCAGTCAGTTTAGCGAGTCAAAAGATCTGAACGAACGAGCAGAAAATCACGCACAATACGATCCACCGCCTGATTCTCGACCGCGGGGTTCCTGAGGGAAAGAAGTACAGTTAGATGATGAGCACGTGTAGTGCATTACATTTCTTTACCAGTATGGGTCCATGAGGTATACACGTTGCGCAGCTGTAAGGTTCAGGCCCACGCCTCCCGCCTTGAGGCTGACTAAGAGGACTTCACAGCCAGGATCGTTCTTCAAGTTATCCATGGCTCGACTACGATCTTCTCGTTTCATAGTACCATCCAGGCGATCGTAGCGAATACGAGCACCATCCAGAGCTTCTTCCACCCTGTCCAGCATCGTTGTCCATTGCGAGCTAAAAACATTCATCGTAAGTGTCCGGACCAAGTGAACGAATAGCAGTATGATCGTACAATACCACAGTTTTAACCACGCTGTCATCGATGATGATGTTCCCTTGATCGTCGACCATTTGAACCTCCAGTGACGTGGGGTCATAGTTGACCGAATGCGGGTTGCCTTTCGAGAATTGGACGAGGTCATTGAGTAATGCTGTGACTTTCGTCGACGGGCGGAAAGGCCCTGCAAGCGCAGTGCTGGCCTTTTTATTCTTCTTCCCTGGTTTCTTTTTCCCAATCACTTCTGTGGACATCGCATCTACGTCAAATTCTACAGCGTCCATAAGCCGCAAATTGATTTGGCACACGGGACACGGCCTGACGACATCAGACTCGCCGTCAGGCCAGTTCATCTTGCGCTTGAAACATTGCGAGCAGAAGACATGTTGACATCGCGTCATCATAGGTCGCGGCGCTTGCGTAGTGGCGGGTGAGTTCGCACGCGTGTTCGTCCGCGAAGCTTTTGTCTTTCGGCTACGCTTTGTAGGTAAATTGACTTCGCCATCAGCGCCGCTGCATAAGCTGGACGTTACTTCTGCGGGACAGAGCTCGACACCACACTCGGAACACTGGGTAGTAGCGGCTTCACGCAGCAAGGCAAAAATGATCGCGGCACGAGGGGGAGTAATACCTTCGGCCGTAACCGCTGCCACAGTCTCCTCATAAGAAGCATCAAGCTGCGTGTCACCAAGCAAGCCTTTTCCCTTTACGAGCTCTAGATCATCGCAAATCTGTCGAAGACGAAGAATCTTCTGCAAGATCCCGACGTAATTCTTCATAACCTCGTTCTTGTGTGACAGCTCGTGAAATTCTGCTTTTGACTCGTTGAAGAATCGATCATAAAGCTCCTGCTCTTGGGCGTCAAACTTCAGGTAACGAAGTTCATCGCGTCGTGGGGGGAGCGTCAAAATGCGCTGGCCGTTCGGGGTCTTGCTTTCTTTTGTCCGGCGTAACGTGATGCTCCTCATGATGGTCTGTAACCGGGCGACACCGAGAGGCTGGCCATATTTTACAGGAGTACCGATGAATTCTGTCCACGTTGCCTTATCATCGAGAGGGGAAAGCTTGAGGAATTTGATCAAGGCAAACACATCGTCGAGTTTGTTCTGAACCGGTGTCCCAGTCAAGCAAAGCCGTCGATCTGCTATGAGATCACATGAGGCGCGGCATGCGACAGTGTTGAGTTCTTTGATGGAGCTGGGTAGGCAACGTCAATGATGAATCGACGGACAGCTCTTTGATGAACCAAATACTCACTGTGCCTCATCTAAAATTACCCTGAACCAATTTACACTTTGAAGAGGACTGGTGGCCTCCGTTCCATTAGGAGTTGGCCTCTTACGTTTCCCAGTTTTTGTGGTCTTTGCGCGCTTTCCATTTGCCTCGTTGCCGGAATCACTCGCGACATCGTCGCCTTCCTCGAGGCTGCGAATTTGCTTCGAATATTCTGTCGCAAGCGTGGAATACGTCGTGATGACCACATCAAAGTCAGCAAGAAAAGTAGGGTCGAGGCGGCGCGCGTTGCCGTGATACACGTAGACACGGAGAGGGGCGCCTTTCTTCTCCCGTGAGACCGTACTTTTATCGTCCGCCGGGTCTGTGTCCATATTCGCACAGTTGGCGAACAAAGCCGTCAGGGTGGTCTGCGTACCAGTGGGATCTGGGGTAGTACAGCCCCCCGATCCCCCTGAGACACGGACATTGCCACCCCAATGCTCGCGAAATTGGTCTTCCCAATTCGCGACCGTGGACAGTGGACAGATGACTAGGGTAGCGCGACTCTTGCACTTAATACGACAAGCCCTTGCGTATAGCTCTTCTGCTAGGTCCTGGGCCCTTGCTTCCTTCGCCTTTGCCTTGGCTGACGATGGTGTTGATGTAGAAGGTGACGGCATTCCCCACACACGATCAGCAAAATGCTCTGCAGTAAGGTCAGGGTCTTGGTGGAATATTGGTGGTTTTGGTGGGACTAGGGGCACGGCTTCAAAAGCCTTCGCGGCCTGTAGAGTAGCAGCAATAAGAGAAACAGATGTGATCGTCTTGCCTAGACCCATCTTTGAACGCGTGTGTGCATGTCAGTGGGTCGAACCTCGGCACAGCTCAGGTCGAACTCACGTCGTCAGCCAGAATAGCACCTTTGGACTCATGAGGCACTTCAGAAAGCTCTTTCTGGGTCACGAGGTGACACCAAGACTCCTGACCCGTTATGGGGTTAGGTATACGTTGCCATAAAGTCGCCCGGCGATCGCCTCTGTCAATCTCCTGCTCTCTTTCGAGAAGAAAAGTCAGCGCTTTCTTCTGATGGGGATATAGGAGGGTTCCGATTTCAGGAGCTGAATATGCAAAGCACAGTCAGAGAGACAATAGACGACACGAAAGATTGGCGCACGGGGTTCCGTCTCCTCAAGCTCATCACCGCCTCGCAAGCTCTTGAATAACTCATCCACCTGAGCGCGTTGTACCTCTACAGTTTTTCCGGGGGCGGTTGGACTGGACCATCGGCTGGAAGAAGGACCGCTGTAATCTGTCATGAGGGCACGTGCGTGGCCCCCTAACGGTGGATTATGAGGGTTGTGATAGAGGACGTGAGTAGGGGCTACTACGGGGTGCTCAAGCAGGAGGCCCGACTGGCGGAGAAAGTTTCCGACGACCGCAATATTACCCTTGGGTGTGTATACAAGGACCTCAAGCGGAAGAACCGGAAGCTGTGGAGATTAAAATTTACACGAGGGAAAAGCTGGGAATGGCATAAAACTCACATGTCGACTTCCTCTACGGATCCTCGAGTCCACGCGTATTAGGCCCTTTCCTAGCATTGGTCCGAGCACTGACGCGACCCTCCGCTCGATGACCGCGAAATTTTCGCCAGGAAGTATTTCTCCATGCGGGGTTCTCTTATTTGGCGTCCTGATGGAAACAGAATCTTCACTTCCCGGATGGTGCGATGAGCGCTCATACAGCAGTCTGACGGGACCCCACACTGGCTCGGACCCTGACGGTTCGGAGGGGGAAATGTCTAGATATACTGAAGGATACACTATTAGAGCTGTCACGTCTAAACGGCCTATGCAAACAGGTGTTTTTGGCAAGGCGCTCTCGAGCGTAGTATGCTGTGCAGAGGGAAACTGCGGTTGTTGAGGCAGATTGGGTGGTAGCGGGACGGGAGCGGGTGGAGGTGAAGGTGAGCTAGTCAGGTCAATCACATTGTGGCTTGACTCTCCCTGCGACGACTGTAGGTAGGATGGAGTTGAGGTGGCAGGCATTGGCGCGCTGATCATTGATGCGTGAGGTGAGCTCGCAGGCGTGGTACTTTGTGAATATTTAGATTCAGAATGTGAAACTGAATTGGGAGTAAATGAGCGGTGTGGGCTTGCAGGGGGAGAGGAAAATGGATGGCGTTGCGGTTGGGAGAGAGGTTGGAAGAAAGGGGATGGAGGTGATGGGCCCGGAGCTGAAAGTGAGAGAGATTTGAAAGAGTCGAAACGGTCGCGAGTGGGGAGAGGTTGGAAAGAAGGATTTGCAGTGAATTGAGTGGTCGAGGGGGGTTGTGCGAGGGGTGTATGCTGCATATCGAATGGATCGAAAGGACGTGCTAGGAAGGGGATACTCGTCTTGTCCATCCCACCTGCCGGCTATCTCGGCTGCTTTCTCCGTTTCCCCCGTTTCAGCTTAGTCACACTGCCAATCATCCATTCACATATTATTTACACATCGATAGCAATCTCTGATACGTCCATCCAACATACATTCTGATGCGTGATTGTCAGCAGCTTCTTCATGTATACAAAGCACCGAGAAACGCACAATATGGGCCCGTCGCTCCCGTGGCCCAACCCAAGGCAGTGAGTGCTTGCCGCGCAGCCTCTTCTTTCGCCAGTTGTTTACTTTTCCCCGTACCGTTGCCCCTCGATATTCCACCAACTATAGAACAGGAACTTAAGTGCCTACACAGTGACTGAAGAAGGGGCATTGTTTACCAACGCATTCAACATTCCAAGTCAGAGCATGTCCAGGTCCCGACTGTGATGCTGGCCAGTCGACCTTAAGCCCGCGCTGCGCAGCTGTTTGATTGAATGATGCTAGGAACACCCCTTGTGGGTTACCCGGAAGAGGCGGCGGAGGGGACGCGGGTGGGGGTGGATTAGCCATACTCCCCATGGACCCGTAGGAATTGGACCCGTAATGATTGGAACCGAAGGGATTGGACCCGTAGGAAGTCGAGCCTTGGATTGAGTTTTTGTCGAAATCTGGGTCAATCAATGGCTGGATCCATGATTTGACGGCCAAATAGCCTTTTTCTAATTGCAAAGCCCCCACATAGGCATCAAATAAATGACGTGTCTCCTGTACCCTAGTGTCAGTAACAGGTCCATCATAGATCTCAAATCGGCACTCAACCCTCGGATCGTTCAATTCATCGCGAAGGTCAGGGGGGCAATGAACCTTCTCCCGCATCCTGTATTGGGTTACCCACTGGTCGTAAGATTCGTTGGACAGCCCTTGCTCTAGCTCTGACTGCGGCATATTGGTATCCATGTGAGAGTGCCGTATGTAAAATTTGAACATTAGTGGCAGCCATGAGCACTATACCTCCAGGTCCACTGCGCTCATCATCGGTTTCTTCTCAAAGAGCACTTCCGCGACCGCCATGTTCAGTACATTACGTCCAATGAAAGCTAGGCGATCGGCGTCTCCAAAGTTGTCGTTCTGCAGCAAGCTTTTGAGTGACGAGTGGACAAATATCGCGAGTGCGGCCTCGCTTTGCACAGGCGGGAGGGGAGGTATGGACATCCTTCTCTTGATATCGGATTGCTTGCAGAATTTCTTGGGTACCACACAATTGGGTGCAGGAATGGTACTACTGAAAGGCCTTTTAAGGGGTCGGGTGGGTGTTTGGGATGGGTTTGTCTGCTGCGAGGAAGATGGCATTGATATCACTTTCACGCGGTCCCGTGTCTTGCGCTGCGCTGCGGAGCCACCAGTCCAGGCTTATCTTATCGCGGTTCACCCCACTGCGCTCGTTCTGATATGTGCAAGATACTACATAAAAATTATACAGTGTGCTAAGCTATCTAGCTCAAGATTAGTCGTTCTTCAGTTGATCAAGGTCGTTGAATGTCAGCTCTATCTACATATTTGGTGTCTAAACAACCCCGCGCTCTTTAAGTCTCTTCAGAATGTCATTGAAAGCAGCGACAGTGGAAGTGTATCCTGACTGAGACTGCAGTCGGACGATTGCAGCGCGTATACTATTCATAAAGTAATGAGCAATAACGTCATTAACTCACGGGCTACCAAGAAAAAAAAATACCTCTTCGGTCCCTCCGCGGTTATGGGACAATCTTTAACAAGGTGATGCGGTCCTCCGCAAGCAGGGCAGCCCGGATACTTGCTGGTCTTTTGCCTCTTCATCGCGCTATCTGGAGTATCGGATGAACGTTTCCGGGGAGCTGGCGTCACGGTTGGTCGACCCTTGGTAGAAGTACTAGACGATGGTATACCGGAAGACCTAACTTTTTCTCGAACGAGAAAATGCGGACCGGAAGCAGTCTCGAGACGGGAAGACGACTGCGTTGAAAGGACCTCCGAATTGTTGTGTTTAACTCCTCCAAGATACGGATCGGAAGCAGTCTTAGGACGCGAAGAAGACGGCTGATTCGGCAAGACATTCGAATTGTCGGATTTAACTCCTTCTCTAAAACACGAATCGAAAGCAGTCTTGGAATGGGAAGAAGACGGCTGCGTCGGTAGGACCTTCGAATTGTCGCGTTTAACTTCTTGATTGAGAACATGCGGATAGGAAGCAGTCTTGGGACGCGAAGAAGACGGCTGCGCCGATAGGACCTTCGAATTGTCGCGTTTAATTCCTTCTCTAAAATGCGGATCGGAAGCAGTCTTGGGGCGCGAAGAAGACAGCTGCGTCGGTAGGACCTTCGATTTGTCGCGTTTAATAGCCTTCGTAGAACCCGACCCTCTACTTTTTACTTTCTCAACGAGTCGGAGGGGTTGGTTATAGATGAGATGAAGCTGTCCCCGCTTCTCTAGTGTGTCATCTATCATCGCAATCGCATCGCGCTGTAATAAAAAAAAAGGTGTCATAAGTTACAAAGCCACGGTGTACTGAGAGGACATACACGCTCTTCGAACGACTCGCCTGACTGTTCGGTAAACAGTAACTGACGGTAATGCACAAGATTCTCCGAACGCTCAGTCATCCCGCAGGTACCCTGATGAACATTCCCGCACATGGCACAGACAGCGACCTTCTGTGACTGAGAAGGCTTGCTGTCCAAAGCAAATGTTGGCGTCGACCAGCTGACAGGATCGGCGGTGGATTGCGATTGTCTCATTGGCGGTTCGTAGCCTTTCACCACAGGAACACCGAGTTCAGCGATATCTTGCCTGACCTCATTGCCTAACGACTCATCGCTAGAATTCTCGGACTGGCTTAAGTTGGGGTTGACATAGACGTCGGATTCATCCGATACTGCAGATTTAGATTTAGATTTATCTCGCTTCTTTCCTTGGGGTTTGCCTTTAATTGGTGAGTCCAAAAGGTCTAATTTCTGCTGTATGGACGTGAGTGAATTATCGGGGCGGAGGGCACAGCCAACTGTACCTGATTTTCAGCAGCAATCGCGGCTTTCCGACGGACGCCGCGTCCAGTACGCTCTGCTGCTTTCGTCTGGGTCTGCTCCTTCGCAATGAGTTCCAAGGCATGTGCCCAAGAATCAGTGACCGCCGTATGCTCAAGTGCCTGATCTTCCAACTCCTCTAGTGCATCGTTGTCTGCGGTCCATACTTTGGCAAACGAGAAAGCCTGGCCAGGATCTTCGCCTGTCTCCTGGGGCGGCGTTTCCTCCGTCTCTGTCTTTTCGATTAACTTGTCGAGGTCTTGGTCCGAATCTGAAGATCATTAGTAGGGGACCTTACGAACGGGTCATTTAAAGCGCACAAGTAATATCACGAGCGGTCGCCGTCTCGTCGAGCAACGCTAGAGCTCCATATGTCAAGATAGATCGGACATCGCCGCCACCTTCATCGTCGTCCATCTTTTGGACGATGACATGATCAAGAACCAGTTTTTTCTTCCCGGTTTGAATGATGCGCTCTATCGATCACAATGAGCAAGCAACTGGACAATGGGACTATCTTGGTGCGCACCTTCGGCCGTATCTTTAGCCATCAATTTGAACACTAAGCACGGCTTCGTTTGGCCATACCGGTGGGCTCGAGCGATTGCCTAGACGTAATGAGAATGGAAAGATAGGATAAAAGGTAGGGGGGACGTACTTGAAGGTCCTGGGAATGATGAATATACGTGTAACATACGGGAGAATGCAAGAGCGTACCTGATGGGGGTTGAAGTCCGGATCAAAGACGATGACCGTGTCGGCGCTCCACAAGTTAATTCCAACCCCACCAGCTCGCGTGGAGAGAAGATAGATGAAAATGTCGGATCCCTGACGATTGAACTCATCCATGCCCTTCTGTCTTTCCGATTGCTTCGTGTTTCCGTCCTGGCATAGAGTAAGTGAAGGATGAATGACCATATTGGTGTTTCTCTCACCAGGCGTAGGTACCGAAATCCCTCACCCACCAAAAAGTCTTCGATGATGTCCAGGGCAATAACAAACTGCGGAGGATGCGTCAACAAGAAGATCGCCTCTGTGGGAGATTATACGTACTTGACTGAATAGTAGGACTCGATGTCCCCTGGCCTTGAGCTTAGGGAGAAGAGCTTGTAGGAGACGCAACTTGGCACTGCCAGCTATGAGCCTAGAATGAGCCTCAAGAGGGCTCAATCCTTTCGGCTCGATGTCATGGGAAACAAGGTATGGATGCTGTATGCACCTGTGGAGATCGTAAGAGGTTGTAATATGAAAAGTCGGAAAACGTGAAATACGTACTTCCGAAGCTCCATGAGGATATTATTCATGCTACCTGTCCTCAGCTTCTTCGGAGCGTTTTCCGCATTTTTCAATATGGATGTTAGCGTCTTCAAAATCTCGATATTCTTCCCTGCAGAAAACATTGGTACGAGTCAAATGAGGTGATGTACCCAGAAACTTCACACACCGAGCACGGACTTATAAACCTCCTTCTGCAATGGTGTCAATGATACTGGCACAATGACCTCATTCTACGAACCAAGGGTCAGACGTGCTTACGCATTGCACCAATAACAAACCTTGGGGGGTAGTTGTAAGACTTGGCCCTTAAGGCGCCGAAGAAAGTACGGGCGAAGCCTGTTGTGGAGCTCTTTCACGAGGTCCTCAGTCAACTCTTCATGATCTTTTTCGAGTTGTTCAAGATCATCCCACTCATTCGGATCAAGAAAGTTCATGAGATTAAATAGTTCTCGGATATTGTTGTTTAAAGGGGTCTGGGAGAATATGTAAGAAAAGCAAAAACGACATTTTCAAGGCAGAACACTCACGCCAGTCATAATAACCCGATGCGAGACGTTTAGCTCGTTAAGCTTCTTAAACAAGAGCCCCCGGTCGTTCTTGACTAACGGGAGTCATAAACGTTGGCCACTACCTGAAGCAAAATAAATAAATACTTACGCCGCTGCCCTTCGTCGACGATCAGAACCTCCCATCTTGGGATACTCTTTATCACTGTGCTAAAATCCTTGGAAGTGATAGTATCATATGTGGTGACGAGGACGTGGAACTTTGAGCCAGTTGTCCCTTGTATCTTTGTTGGGTGCTTTAGTTCATATCGTTTTATAACCTCGCGGGACTTGGCTTCCCCGTAAAAGGGGACAACGCGAATACCGGGTGCCCAAGACGAAAATTCTCTTGACCAGTTAGTTATCGTCGAATGGGGAACAACAACAAGAACAGGGGCCGCGTCAAACTCTTTAATGATATGTCCAATAAAGGTGACAATTTGAACAGTTTTCCCCTGGCAGACATGGGTCAGCAGTTACAATTGAAGACGAGCTGGGCGTACCAGCCCCATCTCATCCGCGAGAATACACGGTTGGTGATTCCACCAGTTGTCGCAAAGCCAGTAAAAACCCTGAATCTACGAAAGTTCAGTTTCAGAAAAAATGGGGGCCATTCGCGGAAGGCTAATTTACCTGGAAGGGCATGAGCTTGAGGCGTTCTTGTTGGCCAAGATCCGGCTGTTGATCTCTTTTCGAGGCGTAATTTTGCCGAAATTCATTCTTTCGACGACTTTCGAAAGTCTCGATTTCCTTTTTGTTGCGGAGCTTTATGTGAACCCTCCGAGAATCCAGAAAGCACTCGAATGCTACTTTGAATGCCGAATATCCTGGCTCGTCCTGGCGAGGTGGAGAGTCCCATGTAGCTATAGATTTGGGTGTCGTGTTAGAACCCGACTTGCAAGCGCTAGTAGCGCTTACCTTCATCATACCCTAGGTCATCCCATTTAATGAATGCCCACACGACACGGTCAATGTCATCGATCGAGAGCTCGTCTTCTTCGTCCTCCCACTGATCCGCAGTTCTCGTGTTCTGTGCTGACGGCACTTCGCCCAATCCAAACGCTTCGTCCCATTCCTTCTGGGCGGCAGACGTAGCGGCAGGATCTGCAGACGCCATTTTCCCTTTCCGAGTCGCCTTTTTCTTGTTCGTTTTCGATAGTTGGTCACGGGGAGACCATATTAAAACATCCAGCACACGATCAACCGTCTTCCAAGCTGGGGGTATGCGCCGCTCGGCGTCAAGGGAGGGTGAGAGTGTAACATCCTCTGAAGAACCGCCGGCCTTTGGTCGCGGCTCATCTGATTCCTTATTTGACCTGCCGATCCCCCCTTCTGAAACTGCATTTGCAATCTGATCTTCCTGAACGGCATGTTCCAGAAGTTCAACCTTTGGCCCATGTAGAAGGAAATTGCGCAGGAGTCCAGTATGGATGGAAGCTAGCCAGCCGTGGGGTACCCATTGTACTCTACGATAACTCCGGTCTTGCCATTTAACGAGGTACTCGCGAGGTAAGTGCACTTTAGGACTGATCGACTCGCCATGCGGTAATTCTGGTTGTGGTGCGTTGGCCGGGTATGGGCGCCAGGCCAGGATCTTTTCCACGCGGTAAACGAAGGATACGCAGTCTGCACAAGACCAGTCTTGATCGCGCTGATAATATTCGGCCGTTGCTTCAATTTCAATTTCTTCGGCAGGATCCTCCTTGAATCTATCGGAAGGGAGGTGCACATAGTGAGCCAGCCGCTTGCAGAGCTTGCAGCGGAACAAAAGTTCCTTAGATGTCCCGTTGGGCAATGTAGACTCTCCGCCAGTGACAGTCACGGAACCTGAACGGAGAGTTTCGTCCTCAGGCTTCTGAGTGCCTAATGACTCGGGTTCGAGAGCAACATTCTTGCAGCCCATGCAGATACCGCCCTTTGAGCACATGGAACAAATAAACTCCGTCGTCTGGTAAGATTCAAGACCAGGCCGCTTCGGAGGAAGACGGGTTAGGGAATCCATCCTATTGCTGCCATCGACGGCCATGTGCGTCGTATCCGCGGCATCTCTACCGCGCGCTGCGTTCAAGGCTGTAAGGTCTCGCGCTTGAACGGCTTTGAGTATTTCGTCGCGCTGAGTACCGGCGAGACATCGCCAATGTGCGGCAAGGGGGCATTTTAAGCTGGGGCGATATGTCAGTTCGCGTGACCCCAAGAAAAAATAATCAAAGCTTGCCATCGAACCCATCCACCCAAACTGGCTAACTTATCTTCATCGCCGCTGTCTTCTTCGAACTCATCTTTGGGCTTGCGTTTAACTTTCCCCCTCTTGCTCTGTTGTTCAAGTAAAATATGCGTCGGCTTGCGCTGACACCTTTCGCACGTGTGCCTGTGTGCAGAGAGAGGACCGTTTTCAAGCTCGTCGTACTCTAAGTCAGCGATGCCACGGATGTGCCCGTAGGCAGCACGGGAAGCTTTTCCACGCTTGGGAGTGTTGATCTTGCCCTTCGACCGAGAATTACGAACGGGAACGTACTCGTCGGAGAGTGAGTCCGATTCACGGTCTTCGTAGCCGCGATCTATTTTATTAGTTCCGCGTGAGTCACGGATGCGGTTGGACCTCCGAGTACGGCGAACGTCTGCTTCTGAGCTTTCGCTCTCGCTGAGAATGCGTATGTAGGAACGCGACTTTTTAGGACTGAAAGGAAGGTCGGAGCGTCCCCGACGACCTTTGATAGTGGGCCGCTTTCTACCTCTCGGAGGTGACGATGATGCCAGACTCCAAATGTCATCGTCGTCAGTCAGATCGCCTTCTGCGGCGTCGCCCTCCCACTCTTCGTCCGAGAATGATCCGACAGGGAGAACCTGTTGCCTAGAAAGTGTACGTAGCTTTCTACGTCTCTCCATGGATATCCTGATGAAGACTTTGGGACGAGAGTCGGGGTGGACATTCGAAGCAGAAGGGTCGAACGCGGGAAGAGCACCGGTCTTCTTCCTGTACTCTAGTAGCAACAGTGAGAATGATTCGCTTTTTAAGTATGAGTAGAGGCGGAACGGCGATTTGCTCACTGTACTCGGAGACAGAATAAGGGAATGCCTCTGCGAAGGCAAACGCTTCAAACTGTATCATGTGGATTTAGATGAGGGGGTATCCATCACCGGCAAGCATAGGCACAGATAACAGCGCACTCACTCTGTGCGCTATGCCGCTTGCGTTCTCTACATAATACCAAAGGGTGGTGTCATCACGATACTCTCCGATGATAACACGATCTGATAGCGGAAGACTGTAGTCAAAATCCTGTGGGAGATCGCGATTTGACACAGCTTCGTATTTGACGCGTTCTTTGGGGGCCAAGTGAGGGAGCTCGATGTAGACGGCTGGTCTACGGGTATCTGGGGCAACGAATGCGTCACCAGACGACACAGAATCTGATGTGGCGTCACTCTCTACGGTCAAGGGACTCGACGGCGGAGTGTCCGGGGTGGGCATAGAAACTGTAGTGGTCTTCGACAAAGGTGGAGGACGAGAACGCGTGCAGGAGCGCGTTTCATTTATTACATAATACGGTAAGAGCATGGACAAGTGACGCGACGTAACAGTGACACCGACAGAGCGCCTCAGAATGTCTCGCCAACCACCTCCTTTCCCAGCAAAACGCCCCAATTTTCCCAGCATCGACCAGCCCCAGTATCCATCCTCTGCAATAAAGCCTTTGCAAATAAACCGCCTCCCTAGACCGAGCAATGCATCCCTTGTCTCAAACGGTTCTCCAACAGGACCCTCTCGTCCCCAGAGATCCGACCTTCGAGGAAACAAGGCGCCAGACTACCCAGTCTCCGACGACACCGTCCAGGAACGTGCTTCGAGGGACCGCACAGATAGTTCGAGTACAACGAGATCAGATATGTCTGGCCCCAATATGTACCGTGCCGTCAACGGAAACCCATCAAGCTCTAGATCGAGACGCCCAGGCAGATCTGGAACTGAGGAATCTGATATGTCATCCCCAGCATCTCTCACTGCAGTTATGTCTGCTTTCCAGAGCGGTCTGCGCAAGAAAGCCATGATGACTGACAACCCATGGGATGAGCGCCAGCAAGCCGTCGAAGCGGAAAATGCTACCCAAGAACGCATTAGACGTAGGATTCCCGGGCGCCAACAAACTGGCGCATCCAAGACTGGTGACATCGACGGTGCGCAATAGAACTTTGAATGATCACTTGCTGATTTCCCTGCCCAGCTGTGTTAGACCGAATAAAGGATGACTGGGAATTCGTGATCGATCCGGAAGTAAGATTCAGATTCTTTTCAGCTGCGAAGGTTACTGCATATATAGTGATATATGTCTTTCCAGTTCAACCCCGTCGATCTTGCTCTCCAGATCCTTGATGATTCATCGGCAGGGAAAGACATAGAATCATTTCGCAGGACGAAACGTATGCTTTCTGCAGCGCTTCAAGGCTCCGTGGACAGTGCGTTACATCGCCTGCCTGTTTAACGATGTGCTAAATTCTTACAGAGCATTTCCAGGCATTTGCTGCTGCCCTACCGCACCACGCTTCTTTGCTTAGTCTCCTTGGAGATACCCAAACGCAGATAAAGAGCGCGAGGACTGTCCTTCAAGAAGCAAAAGACGCATTGGGCAACAAACGTGCTGATCTCGTCCAGATGTGGTCGAGAGGGCAGACATTGGAAGAGATGCTACGGATTCTTGACCAAATGTGAGTTTACGTCCACGTCCACTTCCTGGAACAGCTACTCAAATGATGTTAGTGAGCGCCTCAGGCTGGTTCCTGATGTACTAGAGAGTTTAATTTCTGAGAAGCGCCTATTGCAGGCAGCGGTCCTGCTCGTACGAAGCCTGAAGACGATTAAAAAGCAAGATATGCTCGATATTGGCGCTGTCGCCGACCTTCGCGCCTACCTCGTTGGACAGGAGTCTGTCCGTGCAATTTGTTTTTGTTGCTACCGACGTGCCTGGTACTAACATTACGTTCAGGCTTTGAGGGATATTCTAATAGATGAATTGCATAACCACCTCTACTTGAAGTCTTTCTGGTGCGAGAACCGCTGGGTCCCTTACGTCGTTGGCCAACAGTCAAGTGAGTCATCAAGAAGCACGCCTTTCTCATTTGACCGTTTCTGTTAGTACCAAGAGTTGAGTTTGAAGATGAGCCGCTGTCTTTGAATGATTCTGCTCAACATCCCGACTCACCAAGCTCCCCAACTGCGAGGACCTCCCATACTCAACACTCAAGGTTATCTCGATACCTTCAGGATCTTTCGCTTCGTCCGAATGACCCTCCCGGCGATGTTGACGACGGGGGCTCAGCATCGGGACAAGGCATATCAGGAACTCCCTCATACTCCAGCTCTGGTGGACCTTCGGCAGCCACTTCCTTCTCGTCTCTGTCCAATTTGGCCACTGTAGGTTCGAGTCAAAACCAACGAAACCCAGAAGCGGATTCTTTTGTTTATATCGAGACACTACTGGAGTCTCTCTGTGTTCTTGGGAAACTTGGCGGTGTACTTGATATTGTTGCTCAGCGACTCCCCAGTGAAATCTTTGCGCTTGTTGATGGCACTGTGGATGAGGTTAGCGAACGCGCTGAGTACGGTCGCCGCACATCGTCGTTATTTGGAATCAATGCGGGTTCTAAAGATAATTCCACATATGTCATCACATCGAAGCATGCAATAACTGGCGCTCTCCCGATGAACATACCGACTTCACTTGTAGATGCAACTCGAGCCAGGCACGGCCTACAGATCAGTCCGTTACAGCTACGCCTCACTGCTCTTGAATCATCCACCAAACATGCCGACCACGAAATTTTACGAGATCTATTCTGGACACTGTACTCTAAACTAGACGCTGTCATGCAGGGATTGCGAGTAGTATACGAGGTGGCAAACAGGATTGGATCGGTCAGTCGGATCGACGTTTGTTCGTGCGATAATTTATTACAACACTTTACCCAGAGGCGTGACTTTAAAGATTCTTCGGGGACGAGGCCTGGCACTTTGTTCCCGCTATCCGAGATTTGGACGCCTGTGCAGGCTGAGGTACGTCAAGGCAGACACCGTGCTTTAATCTGATAATGCAATTATTTAGGTCCGAACACTGGTAAACGACTACCTTACTGACGAAGAACAAGGCATTTTGTCCGGTCGCAATCCAATATCATCAATAAATGACGTCTTGCGAGAGGGAAGATTCTTGCGAGACAAATCAAAGGTTTGTGCATTACCTCCGTAACTTGTGGCCATATCAGGATAACTTCTTTGTAGCACGTGTTCAGGTTCGCAGATACCAATCCCAAACTTATTACCAAGTCTCTACGCGAACACGAAGATGAACTCAACCGTGTTCTTAAAGACACCGTCCCTGGCCTTGTACAGGGTTCGTCAGAAACGGCCGTACAAGCCACCCTAGTCACTGTAGGTACGGACGAACGTCTGCTCGGCACAGATCAACACCACCGCCTCCTTGTCAAACCCGACGCATTTCATATAAGCGTTCTCTTTCAACCCACACTGGCCTTCATCGATCGCGTGACGGGAATCCTTCCATCCGGATTCGAGGCCGCACGAGCATCAAGTGCAGTTTTGGACGAGTTCATCTTGAGGGTTTACCTACCACAACTGGAGGAGAAGGTTTCCCTACTGTTTCACCAAGCCACAACCGGTAAGATACTGGACTTGAGTGCGCTTAACGGAAACTTACGCTTACGTCATGCAAGGGCCTGAGGCCTTCATCCCCGATGCTGCTTCTAATTTGCTTTCGACAGAGCCTTTAGTGAACGTGAGTTTCGGGGTTGCATGGCGATTTGCTGGCAATGCCATTGACTGTCGCACAGGCAAGCACGACGATGATGGCACTCATCAACTCTTTATGCGCAATGCTTAGAACAACACCGTTTCATAGGGAGAATTACGCTCGTCTAATCCTCACGGTCATTATTCAATTCTACCAGCGCTGCAGTGATCGCTTCCAGACCTTAATAATGTCCCAAGAAGCGAGTTGTGACCAGGACCCTCGTGTTGTACTTGGGGCACAATGGGCACAAATCCCGGAAATGGCTGCTTGTCTAAGCGACTTATATCACGCTTTGGTGCATTTAGCAATAATTCAGTATGAAATCACCTGACTGACTCCGACTCAGGGAACTGTCATGAACAAGAGCGAACTACACCAGCGAGAGCGCGATACCGAGGTTCGACTTACTGGAGACAGACCGATTGAGAAAGAAGACCTCATTAGCCCCATGAGAAATGTCTCCGCGCTTTGTAATTTGTATCGAAGTGTGGTATGCTTATACATTCTCTACATACCGTTGAACTCTTATGATGCCACCAAGTCATGGTTTACGACTGGACTCAAGCAGCTGAAGGCTGTGCCTGAAGATAGCTTATCCCCGACTTCTGGGCTCCCGATGGAACCTACCAGCGCTATGAGCCCTTTCACGCCGGCTCTGCCCTCGCTTATGCCCTTAAACCCTGACGAGCAGCTCCAGCTCCCCCTTTCAAGAGAAATGGCATTGTAGGTTGCACGAAGTTTACAACACAATTGATCAAGGGTGCTTACTGAATATCAAAGGCGATTTCATGCACTGCTCAAGACATACGAGCAATTATTGGAGTTGATTCTACATACCATACGAATAGACGTCCGATGCCGTGTGGCACATTACCTCAATCTTGCTATACGTCATGTGAGTTTTAAGCTATCCCATTTCACCGAATCTTGATCCCAGTCGCAGGGTAACTACAGCATCGACCGAGAAATTGGTGAACCGGACCCACACACAATAGATCTCAATCTCGAGCTAGGAGAATATCACGATATTGTTTCCTCCACTCTCCCCCCTCAGGAACAGAAGTGGGTCATATATTGGTAGCCTGTATGTCCTCTAAGCGCGCTTGTCAGATTCGTCTTCCATGGAGTCGGGTTCCTTATGGATGACCTTCTCATTCACAATGCTCGCCATATTGGCATTGCAAATTCTTTGGGCATGAAGAAGATAAGCCGCAACGTGCTTGCCCTTCAACAATGTGTGAAGACTATTGTACACGACGCGCGTGATGGAGAGCTTCTTCGGGCTAAGCAATACTACTCACTCTTCTCCCTCAGTCCTCCAGTATGTTGATACCCGCTCATCATCGTGACTTCCCTACCTAATTCCAATTGTGCTAGGATATGCTTGCTTTGATTCGGAAACAGCAGAGTTTCACCTTCGATCAGTATGAGGTGATGCTCAACCTCCAATGTGGCGTTGACCAGAGCCGAAAGGATCGCTCTGGAGCCCAGGCGATGGACAGAAACTATAACATGTATATTATTGATCTGCACGGACTCGAGCTGGAGATTCAGAAGGACACTAACGCCTAATGATATCTCCATGACCTTGTGAAGATCCCTCGACATATACCGACATATACTTATTCGACTTTGCATGATAGCGACATTGCATGACGGGGTGATGAAATGAAGTCTGGCCTGGATCTTCCGCGACACCAACGCTATGGATTCCCGATTCCCGATTCCCGAGACGACATCACACAAACTCTCATCATTTTATGTGATCTCGCATATAACTTGACATGTATCCATTTGCCACTTGACGCGACGCCGAAGCTCTATCCGGTGGTTTAAAAATACTCCTTTTTCTTACTACTGATCAATAATGATCAATAGCTACTATATGACACATATTTCAATTGGAGCCGAAACGAGTAACTCACGGAAAAGTGTACAACGAACTAATGAACGGACAGTGTCCTATTTTCCCGTTCGAACCATGCCAGGTCAACAGCATCCAGTTCTTGAGAATGTACTGTCTCTTGCCGCACATACGGCGATATAGCAGTGCGGGTTAACGATACTTCGTACTTACCCGTTGGGTAGTCGTTGGAGCTAGTTACGGATTCACCAGGCACATAGGTATATGTAAGGACCGGAATACGGCCAAGAAGTTCCCTGTATCGTCGGCGAAGGAACCTGTTCGGTAGCGATCGTCGGTCGGAGGCGGGAGAGTGTGTATAGGGGAGGTATATTTGGTCAATCCTACGAGGGACTGGCGGCTTTTCGGAAGCAGGGCCCGCAAGCGACTTGACTTCGTCCAACTGTCCTGCAGTTTGCATGCCAACACCCCGAATCCTGGCATCGAGAAGGGCATCCTCTTGGGAGGAAGTCCCCTGTGTTCCCTGTTGTTTCACTGAGACCTCTAGTGGAGGGTACAGCCGTTTCCATTGGCAGGAGAAATAGCGCCAGCGGATGTTGACATCTCGACGTTTGCTGAGTGGTCCGAAGAGACGAGAATCATTGGAGGATGGACTTGCCCTCGGCGGTAAAGTTGGCGGCGAAACAAGATGAGATGGTTTGGGGGTCTTCCCAGAAGGGCGGGCATAAGGAGATAGGAGTAACGCCGTAAGCTCAGGACCGCATATAGGTGGACGCGAGCGCTCCACGGATGGTATGATTGGAGGGGGGGTTGGTGCAGCAGGGTGGGAGAGTAAAGGCTATGAGAGTTTAGCAGGCTCTCATGTGGACACGAAATAACGCAACGTACTTTCAAAACACCCCATTTGAGCGGCCCTTTACGGCCATATGCCAGATCTAACACATGCGCAATGGCGTGTCTATCGCCATTATTAGCGAGGGTCAGCCTGGAGAGTTCCTACGGAAAAGTTAGAAGCAGCACTGGGGCTTAGAACTGAATTTGCTACCTTACGCAGACGTTTGAAGGTTGCCCGTCGTGGCCTATACTTGCGGGTGTCATCTAGTGCAGATTTGATGTCGGTGGACAGTTTAAGGCGGAAAAATTGTCTGCCAAGTTTACAAATCCGAGTCAGCATTAAGGGGAGGGGAAGGATTTCTAAGAAATACCGGAGGTATTCGTGGGGTAGAAGCCTTGTCTGTCTCCGTAGAGACCTATAAAGTGCGAAAATGCTTGGCTTGATAGGAACGTTGGTAGGCCATCGCTTCATGGATGTGAGAGTAACCGAAACGGAAAGAGGCTTCCGAGCGCTTCAGTAGAGTCTCCGTCCGTCATACACACGCAGTTGTTCATTATGCATCACGCTACATAACATTTCTAATCGTAACCCTTCCCACTTCTCTGCTTCGTCCGTTTCATCTTCTTATGCTCTTTTTTCCCCGGAGGTCGTCCGCCTGCGTTGGTCGTCTCTGTCCCGATATGTACGCCTTGTCTTGTAAGAGGTGTTCCGTCATTCGCGATTGAAATATGGTGAGGGTACAGAACGGGACGAGAGACACTTTGCACCCTCCCTCCTATACCCCTGGTAAAGGGACGTGCAGCCAGGCCTGTGGTTTCATCAAAAAAGAGTCTATCCAGTGACTGAGATTTTTGGCTGTGACTCGGTGGTAGTTGAAGCTCAGACAGGTCACTAGTAGCTCCATCAAAAGTAAATGCGTCCTCGTCCTCGTCGGTGCGGGTATTTAGGCCACGTTTCTTTCTAGCGAGGCGCCGGAGGGCAAACTTCTGGGCTCCACGATTGAACTCATGTGCAGAATAACTGGGAGGAGGGTGGCAGAATAAGAGCTTCGCATTCACGTAGTCTTTGAGGATATAACGTGCGGCACGAGCTTCGTCGGGGTTACCATGTCCAGTGCGTGTAAACCCACGAGCAACTGGTTAAAAGTCGTCAGTGTTACTTCGGGTTATATGTAAGTCACGACCAACCGGCGTAAGGAACAAGAAGGTCTTCAGCACGTAGAGAACCGTCCCCACCCTCTTCCGAACTCAATGGGACAATTTTTATCCCATACATCCCCTCGAGCACTATTTTCGGGATTCTTCTAACCACCAGGGATACAGGGCCAACACGTTCACGAAGCTGGTCAATAGGCAAAACGCCGTCACAAACGAGATCGGCCTTGGTTGTTGCAAACTGCGGGAACACCAGTCCAGGGCAGTCGCAAAGAGTTATTTTATCAGAAAGATTGATCGTTTGAAAGTGTTTCGTCTTGCCAGGTGTGGACGAAACTGACACCTTTTTCTCCCCAAGCAAGGAATTAATCGTACTGGACTTTCCAACATTTGGGTATCCGACAAGACCAACGACGAGTTTCTCATGGTGATTTCCTGAAGAACCAAGGAACTCTACGCAGTGGCGAGTTATACGGAGAACCATACCATCAACCACTGAGCAAGACTCACCCGACAAGTTCGGCGCGGATACAGTAAAAAGATTCTCTAGTTCGAGGACTGAGAGTACTTTTGCTCGGGTATCTTCGGTGTCCTCGTCAGAATCCACCTCCACGTCTTCATCGGAAATCCCTGTTTGAATGGGATCAAACGATCCGGATGAAGTGGTAGAAGTCATGTCGGCATCCAATGTGCTTTCCTCTACATCTGCTTCCTCGTCCTCTTCTTGATTCGCTGCAGTCGCGCTATCACATGCTTCTCGCAGTATTTCTTGTCTAGCAGTGGCATTGGTCGCGGAGTAAAAGGCATAGCGAATGCCTTGTGAGTCAAAGTAGTCCGCCCAGATACGTCTAGCGAACGCATAGTCAGTGCCGAACAGCTACAGCACCAGCACCACTCGAGTCTGACCTTTGCTTGACCGTAAGAAGGTCAGCTTTGTTGATGAGCAGTAAATTTTTGCGTTTTCCCTTCCCCGTTCCTTGTTCTCCCTCCGTACCCTCTACGTCCTGGACATATACCTCGAGGTCTTCACACCGGAACTTCAGAGGATTCCGAGCGTCCACAATTTGCACAATTAAGTGGGAGCGTTCAATGACTCGCCATAGTTGCCTCCATACTTCAAGGTTACGTTCAAAAGGTGTTAGCAAGAACTTGTCTCGATCCTGCAACCTGCGGAGCCATCAGGAAGGTGGCACGCATGACAAGTGTGACCGTACGTACTCTGCAAGACCTGCCCGCCACTGGAGGAATGCGTCCTTTTCTTGACGTTCCAATTGTGCCCGGCTTATAGATTTAGTCCATGGCGGTCTTCTCGGGACCCGTAGACGTTGCTTGTTCTCGCCATGCTTCTTTAGGGTAGATTTTTCTTCTTCTTCTGAAAGCAAATGCGGATTCTGAAACGCATTTACAGAGGATTGAATAATCCTCACGTTTCGACGCTCTAGCGGTGCGACATGAGCAAGAGCGACATCGTGGAGATAAGCGTAATTACCGGCAGTAAATTCTGTGCCTGCCAACTGTGCCGTATTCAAAAATGCGTCTAGATCTCCTTCCTGGGTGACAGACCGCAAACGAGACGATGGGTCTATGTCGGTTGTGTACTAATAAACAAGGTTGGGATCTCTCGATAAATATGGGACCGCAACGTACCAAGCCGGACTCCCCAGTCTGACGAGCATCTTTGGCCCTACGATTGATGATCGCTCTTCCCAGTCCACTAGAATTCGGATTCTTCGCCTTTGGAGCCTTCTAAAAGTATAATAATAATAATAACAAATTCCGAAAACCAAAATCATCGCCATACCATGATTGAAAGAATAACCGGGTACAGCTGCGATCTCCGAGTCAGAGTGTCGCAGGAAGGCCGGACCGGCTGGCCGCGTGATCAATTCTGATTGCCTCTTCGGGTTTGCAATTTTGCATGTATCTTGTGTGTAATGGAACCTGGCACACGTTGTACTGACAATTTGGCCCAGTAGAAGGCTTTATCTGAAAAGTAATTCAGAGGTCGGAAACATGCAGCTGTTACTATAAAGTTAATGAACTCAAGCATGATAAAGATAAGTAACAATTCCCGGGCCGGATAA
>QLOU01001107.1:0-23971 GCA_003313715.1 Russula abietina
TACGACCCAAGCCGACCGAATGATTACAACGAGTACAAAGTTTGGAAACACCGGGAACACGAAGAAAGGATCGAGCGTATTGCCAAGGAGCGTCGCATGGAGGCTCAAAAGCGCCTCCGGCGCAGTAGTTCCCGGAGTGATTACACCGAAAGCGACTCGGAAGACATTCGACCCAGAAAGACAGGTATTGAATTCTGGAACTCTTTCTTTTGATGAACCTCACAAGTTCTCTACGAAGGGCGATACGGAGTTCATGATGATCGTTGGTCTCGTGAAGATGGTGAATATCCAGAAGGCGGAATTGGCAGCACGCCTGTCACCAGGCCAGCCCCTCAAGATCTGAATATGACTGGAGACGAGGTTTACCAGCGCCGCCTTGCCATGTCTACCGGCTTAAAGCCAGCATCGCAGACACCCTCCCCGGCCTCTGTGGCCACCGCCGTTGATTCCGCCTGCGGAGTTCCCGTAGGGGCCCATGTTCCTCCTGCTAGAGCTGAAACGGGAGAGGAGGCCTATCTTCGACGTGCTGCTATGTCACAAGGCCCACCACCACCACCGTCCCAGCCAGCTCTGGTGCAACCACCTCCAATCACGGGTGACGAGGCGTACCAAAGGCGGGTAGCGCTTTCAAGCCAACAAGTACCTGTGTCTCCTCCACAAACCCATCAGCAACCGTCCGAACCATCGGAGTCGTCGGGATATAACTCATTTACCCAATCAGCACCACAACCACCTTCATCTCTCCCCAGCGCTACTTCTACCGGCGATGTCCCAGACTTCGAGGAACGTGTACGCAACAGTCGAAATGCGGCTGCCGCAATTGCCGCCAAGTTTAGTGCGTTTGAACCTCCTGGAGAATCAGAACAGGCACTTGAAGAAAGTGGGCCCGAGCCATCTACACGGTATGCTTCGTGAGCTCTTTATCTGCCTGTGCCTAAGATCGAGATGCGCAGACCTGATCCCCATACATTCGCTGCCCGTCTCATGGCAAAATGGGGCCACAAAGAAGGGCAGGGTCTCGGTGCGGACGGCAGTGGGATTGTACACGCGCTTTCCGTCGAGCAGGTCAAGGGGGGCAAGGGAGCAGATGGCAAGGGCAAGGGCAAGGGTAAAGGCTCTGGTCGTGGTCGCATTATTGATGCGGGAGCCGATGCTCGCGCAAAAGCGGACGCAGAAAGATTTGGCGAGCCGAGCCGAGTGATCGTACTCACGAACATGGTCGGTCCTGAGGACGCGAGTGATCCAGACCTTCCAGCGGATGTTGGTTCGTCACCCCATTCTGTCTTGCGTTCTATGGACATGTGCTGATGATCACGGTTTAACCGAAGGTGATGAATGCTCAAAGAACGGTACAGTCGAGCGTGTTATTGTGCATGTTGTGCAATCTCCACCACAGGATGATACAGATGCCGTGCGCATCTTCGTGCTTTTCGCAGGCCCTGCAGGGGCGTGGAAGACCGTGCGCGAACTCGATGGGCGTTTCTTTGGTGGCCGGACTGCACGTGCTCGATATTTCCCGGAATCGTCATTCAATCGATTCACTTTTGACGAACCATTGTCATGAACTATTTTCCTTTGGGCGTGGGTGCGACAAGGTCGGCACAAGTCGTTTGTGTTCCTCACCTCTTCTCTATGCCCATATCATCTCGACTTGATTAGCTGTCACTTTAAAATAATAGAACGTTACAACATTTCTACCTAGGCGTAATCTTGGTACTGCGATGTACAAGAGCCATGGGGTTTAGTACATTCGATCGGGTGCTGACGGAAACCGAAAGCAAGCGAAATATTGAAATTGATCAAAAGCTTATAAACAAGGAACAATATTAACGAACCAAATCTTAGCGTACTGGTGGTGGAGCATGTGACGAGGTGGCAATCTTGGAAAGGCCAACGAGCCTTTGGCACTCCACACTCCACACCTTTGTATTTCTGGTTGGGAGAACCACACGCACCGCGGCCCACCTATCAATATGGCAAGCGGTTAGGCTATCCGATCCCGAATTAATATTTGCTGGTTCCAGACACAGTAGCTTATCGTGGTTCGGGGTATTTTGGCGACTACTGTACTGTATATATTGGTGATGCATCATGCATCATGAGTCATGAGTCATGACGCAGAATGTAACTGAACGTGTACAGTGCGTACGTGCGTCGCGTCGCGTGGGTTTTATCTTCTTTTCATATATACATATCATCTCCGTTCGTGCACTTCGTCCGGATGGCGTTGATCGGGTTTGGTGTCGCTACTGTAAGATTAATTGAGGGAGGAGAAAAAAGCCTTTGCTTTACCATCATTATGCGGAAGTATTTCCGTTCTTGCCGTTTAACTGACCCGGTATATCTCCGCATAGCTACTTGAAAGATTAAAAATAGAGATATAGAGTAACTTTACTTTCAGATGATGGACTTCTTCCTATATTAGTCCCAAAAGACAGAAAGTCGCTGACGAGACCCAGTAAAGCACCACGCCCTGCAAAAAGCGGCACATTGCGTCCAGAATGACCACCAGTTAAAAAAATGAGGTGGTTATTTCTTTGCATGCGATGGCATCTCGCACAGTATTATTACTACTGTGGAGCGAGCGAAATCATCTACTGGCGTGCAAACCCGAAGTCTCTCGATCTTTTTTGCGAGACGGCTACAGTAGGACCTATTATGAACTACTCGGATGGAACGTAACGCCAATATTTTTGAATTATTATGCCTCGGTCTGTCTCGCTTGGTACCTCTGAACATTTACGTGACGTGATAAAGAATGATGTAGCGTTATAACGTCAGAAAGGACTGAGTATTGCACCCCCGAATCCTTCTTATTTCTCTTTCAATAGACACGCTTGAACGGCGGCACGGACTTGCACTCATTTTCATCGAGGGTGTGAGCAATGACACCTCGGTATCGGATATCAACGTCTGGCGAGGCAGCATCGTGCTGCCACGTCAGTGTGTGCTTCATCCACAAATCATCGTCACGCTATGGGCCGGCATGTCAGATCTGGGAGTCGGTAAATGAATAATTAGCAGGACTTACATCGGGGAAGTCTTCACGGGCGTGAGCACCACGTGACTCTTTCCGAGCAGCCGCAGCGGTTATCGTCTGAACGGCATTTTGAAGAATGTTCCGTAATTCAAGCGTTTCGACGAGGTCCCTATGATCCGATTTCCGTCAGCAAACAGACAACTGTGGAAGGGAAGAATTCACGAAGACGTACGAGTTCCAGATCATGCTACGGTCCTTGATACCAACATTTTCAAAACTCTTGTAAATATCACGTATCTTCGTGACGCCTTCGTCAAGGGTGTTCTGAGTGCGGAAAACGGCTGCATCCGCTTGCATCGCCTTCTGCATCGCAAGCCTGATCTTCGCTGTTGGCTCAGGGCCATCCGCATTGCGAATCTTGTCGAGGAAGGCAATACTTTCGAGGCCAGAGTCCTCCGGAATGGCTTTGTGTGGCTTCCCAGGGGTTAGGGTTTCTTTGATGTGGTGAGCACACGCACGTCCGAAGACTACGATGTCAAGTAGCGAATTGGCACCAAGACGATTTGCGCCGTGTACAGAAACACAAGCAGCCTCGCCCGCGGCGTACAGGCCGGGAACTACTTCATCTTTTCCGTCCTTATCAGTGGTAATCACCTCACCCGTATACCGGGTTGGGATACCGCCCACTACATAAGGTTATTAGAAAGAAACTGCTTTGGTAGGAGAGGACGTACTGTTGTAGTGGACAGTGGGCAGAACGGGAATCGGTTCCTTAGTGACGTCGACGCCTGAGAAGATAGCAGCAGTCTCTGAGATCCCAGGAAGCCGTTCATGCAGGATTTCAGGGGGCAAGTGGCTGAGTTGGAGGTAAAGATGGTCCTTTTCTGGACCAACACCACGGCCCTCACGGATCTCAACGGTCATTGAACGTGAGACGACGTCACGGGAGGCCAAGTCCTTTGCAGTGGGTGCGCAACGCTCCATGAAGCGTTCACCTTCTGAATTGAGGAGGTAGCCACCCTCACCACGGGAACCTTAATTCCACTGAGCCAGTGTTGATAATCATATTGCACAGGGTGCTCACCCTCAGTAATCAAGCATCCGGCTCCATAAATACCAGTCGGATGGAACTGCACAAATTCAAGGTCTTGCAACGGTAAGCCTGCGCGTGCAACCATAGCATTACCGTCGCCAGTGCATGTGTGCGCGCTCGTGCAGCTAAAGTAAGCCCGTCCGTACCCGCCAGTTGCAAGCACAGTTTTGTGCGCACGGAAACGATGGAGGGTGCCATCTTCCATGTTGAGGGCCACCACACCGACACACTCGCCATTTTGCATTATAAGGTCGAGCGCAAAGAATTCGATGAAAAAGTTCGTATTGTGGCGCAAGGACTGGCCATAGAGGGTATGTAGCATTGCATGACCGGTGCGGTCAGCAGCCGCGGCGCAGCGGTAGGCCTGCCCACCCTTTCCGTACTTGAGTGACTGGCCACCGAAGGCACGCTGATAGATTTTGCCCTCCTTGGTGCGGGAAAATGGCAGGCCAAAGTGCTCAAGCTAGTATAAAGCATGAAAGTAGGCTAAGAATATGCAAAGGTAACAGTGAGGAAAGTGCAGCTCACTTCAATGACTGTCCTCGGGGCCTCGCGGGTCATATAGTGAATTGCGTCCTGGTCGCCGAGCCAATCTGACCCTTTAACCTGCAAAGGTAAGTAAATGCATATAGGCGTGGTTGTCTCCAAATTGGCCTCACAGTGTCATACATATGCCAACGCCAATCGTCTTCTGTCATGTTCTTGCAAGAGGTGAGTAAACATCGCGAGAATTCAGTGGAGTATACGCACTCCAAGAGCAGCGTTGATACCGCCCTGCACATCGTAATCAGCAACGGATGTGTGTGAATGTGTGGGTGACAGGAAGCTTACCTGAGCCGCAACTGTATGACTTCTCGTTGGAAATAGTTTAGTGATACAGGCTGTATTGAAGCCTGCTTCTGCTAGACCAAAGGCAGCCCGAAGCCCTGCACCTCCTGCACCGCTGATCGAACAAGTGTAAGAACCAACGTTGTACGCAACGCAACATGAAAGATCGAAACAGGACTCACACAACGATAGCGTCATATTCGTGCTCTATGAGTGGATATTTCCCAGAAGACCACGACTAGCCAGCCAGTCTCAGCCCCCAGAAATGGGTATGTAAATGAATTAGCCTACATTGACCTCCTCGGCCTTGACAGGGTTGGTCGCCACGACTCTACGCACGGTAGCAGAAGAGTGGAATGTACGACCGTGCGGAAGTGTCCTTGAGAGTGTTTTTCTGAACATTTAGAGTACAGCGGGCACGGTAAGGTGTTACACGTGAAGAGGAAGGTCAGGCGCTAGAGAAAAGCCAAACCTGGAACTGCCGCGCCTTCTAGCCAATCAGGATCCGTGAATATGAATCACCTTTTTCGTTCTATTGTACAAAAAAAATACAGGTACAATAGCTCTCGCTCTACGGTAGTACACCCAATGGGTCGTGCAGTCGTGGCGTCGGTGTTTGGCTGGTTGGCGACGGCAAACTCTGCACCACTGCGGTTGGTGGCGTCAATCCGGTAGACGCCCTCGGTAACGGTGCCAACGACGGCACCTCCGCTGAAAACCCGCTCAGCGGAGACGAAAAGTTGGACTTTGTGTAATTCCACGGCGCTTTGCTGTCCTGCCCAGGGGACGTCGCAGAGAATGCCGACGCCCTATGACTCTTCGACGCCTCCAGGCGGGGCGAGTCGAACGACGAGCTTGATGGTGGCAGCGCCGAATGCGACGCGACAGTCCTCGGCCGTGGAGCATTCGTGGCTGGGCGTTGTGTTGCCGGCTTCAAAACAGGAGGTACTGAGATGACAGCTTTATCGAAGGACGACCTGGGCTCTTCTCTCCGAGTCGACGTGGCAACCTGTTCTTCTTTCTCTTGTTGAGCCCTTCGCCGCTTCTTGAACTCCTCCTCGCTCATCAACCTCTCCTCGTCTACTTCCGTGCTCCCGCTAAGTAAGACATCGCGTACATACGCCAGCGCCTCAAGCGCTTCGCGCTTGTTCTCCTTCACTTTTTGGGCGCGCGCCTCTGACTCGTTGGCGTCTTCATCGAGTAGCAACGTATCCACAATCCAACTGACAGAGGCACCGAGCGTGCGCTGTACTGCGCGTAGTTGAGCAGCATCACGTTCCACCTCAAAACGCGTGCGCGGCTCCCATGGCGGACGTTCTTCAGGCGGACGTTCATCGATCAGCGGGTATGCCGCGTATGCCGACCCATGTCCATGTGGCGCACGCACCAGGTTCGCCGCAAGATCAGGCAGATTCTTCTACGAGAGTAGGGAGCCATTAGCTACCGTGTTAAAGAGACACGCAAGGCGTACCTTTATTTCAGACACAGCACTCATGAATGTTTTATTTATGCCCAGTGCTTCTCCACGGTCCAGTAAGCCCTTAGCAAAATCAGGCAAGTTCAACTGTCCATTCGCTGCGCGCCCCATCGATCCGCGGCTACCGTGTCCTGACTCCAGTAGGGGTGACCGAGTTTCAGACACACTCTTCCGTCGTCTATCGGAGCGTCCGCCATGCCGACGGGAGGTCTGGGGTGGGGAGTCTGGGACCTCGACGGGGAGATTGAGTAGATTGCGGTTCTCAATCACTATAGACGAGCCAGTAGCAGCTGTGGGTGACATTTGAAGTGTCAGGGCCTGTCGAAGGAGTAATGCGGTGTGATGGGGTGCTGTTGAAGGCACAGATTCCGAGGAAAAGTTGGATGAGTAGCGAAGTAGGTAGGTCAGTTGTCCACTGTAATCCGACGGGATTACTGCAATCTGTGAGTTTGTGCCAGCATCTGCACAAATAACTTACATTGATTCCGTATCCGAATGAGCATGGCCACACAAATCCAGAGAGCGATCTCTAGTGAAGGGTCCACGGCGAACATCCCATCCCATAGCACCATTGTGTCTTCCATGTTAAATTCCCTTGTAAACAATAATCGCAACCATCGGCTATGCACCGTCAACCGCTGTCGTAAGATGAGAACGCGGGGAAACACTTACATCCCATACATCTGAGGTTCTATCCCCTCTGCTTGCATGCGCCCGCTCAGAACGGGGTCGACGCTCTTTAATAATTCCTTCTGAACGCGGTTGCACGCCTGGAGGATTGGCGTAATGTACGGTTCTATGGATTCTCGCCCGTTCAGATGCACCAGGCCCGCCACTGCAGGTAACTGTCGTTGGGGCGCTTCACGCCACTCATATAACTGTCCTGCGCCCCCCATTACGCGGTCAAAGAGTACCCATGCATCTGCCGCCACCCATTTACGTGCGCAGAGGTCAGCAAGGTCGTCAGGGTCGGACGTATCAGGTAGTGAGTCATAGTCCACCGCATAATAAAGCGGCGCGAGAAGTTCATGCATGCCTTGTCTGTAGCCGACGTCCGGGTGCAATACCGCATAGAGGAAGAGGATAGAGGCGAGCTGGTATTGAACCACGGACGCGCGGTAGTAGGCAATATCGGGAAAGCTAAGAGGTCGGGAGACGATGAAAGGGAAAGGATATCGTAAGATGCAAGCGGAGACAAGGGAAAAAGTGAGGGTGGATATAGCAGGACTTACGTACGCTCCACGTCCTGGGCAATCGTCCTACGCAACTCGACCGCTGTAAACCACTCTTTCCATGGGTTCTAATGCCGCCGCAGAGTCAACATGGTCAAAAATCCCAAAACGCTTTCATCTGTGCGATCAAATGGAGTACAAACCTCATCATGCAGGCTCAGAGGATTATTCCGCTCCAGATTTCCAGGTTGCGTGGTGCGAACAGGCAGTTTCTCTCCGCCGGGTGCGATAAACCCATCTTCGTAGCTTCCGTCTGGTGCGCGCATCTTCTCAAGCAGCAGCGTCGTAAATTGCTTGCGTGAGTCATTTAGACCGCGTCTGTATACTGCCGGGTCGGGTGGGAGTTCAAGCTGAGGGCGGATAGGATCAATCGGAGCAAGAAAGATCTACGGATCGAGGTGTCAGTTGGCGCTGTGTCCCAGTGGGGGGAAAAGAACGGAAACGTTGTCACGGTACCTTCCATGCTAGGCTGCGTCCTGGAACGCCAGCCGATGTTATATCGTCCGTTATATCAAAACGAAACAGCGTCCCTCCAAGAGCGGCATCCTTGATCTTGGAGAGGGTTAAGCCCGAGTTGAAGAGATGGTCATAAGCAGTCCTGCTAACTGTGTCAGTCGACGTTCAGGAGCAGTAAGGCATTAGCGGACTTGATGGCTGCAGGTGGTGGGCGAGTATGAGTTCCTATACCCTTATCTCGCGCTGCCATTCTGCTTCCGAGAAACGGACGAGGCAGCAGCACGTCTCGAGACCGTGTTATCACCGCGGTGATGATCGTCCACGTGACTTTCTCACCGGTTGCAAATTCAATTCAAGATTCAAGGGGATTAGAGCTCAACAAAAGGCGCAAGTAACCTATTAAATTTACAGTTATATGGATGCGCAGTGGCCTGTACACATAGGGTTAACAGCACTGTACGATATCAAAACCATATTGACACAGAGAAGCTCATCTCCTCGCTTTTCATAGCATGCCACCAACCTGGGGGAAAGAATAGGATATCGCCTGGCTCAAGAGTCGTGCTCAACGCCTCAGGCACTGCATCTCGCCAAAATAAGGGGAATTTGTTCTTGTTCTGATCAGAGAATACGTCAACCTGTGCCGAATTGGTCATATCAGGCGCCAGTAAATTCGCGGCTGGGTTGCGCATACGCTCGGTCTCTGATTTTACTGATGTCGAAGGGAATGGGTACATAGCCTTTGTAACACCCGGCGTCGGTGGCGCCAGCCAGACTGTCTTGCGGCCAACCACCTGAGCTTCAAGTTTATCAACATGGGTAAGCGCGCCCAGAGGCACGCTCGGAGCCGGAACAAGAATGCACGGGCGCTTACTGTACCAGTTGAAAAACGGATCCTGGGCGCCACGCTGAGAAAGGAGTTTTCAAGTCAATGGAGCAAAATAGGGCGTACCGTGTGCGCCGGTGAAGCTGTCCCTGAAGGTCCGAGCCATGCATTCAGGGCCAGCCCTTCCTCGTTAGATGGCGGTCTGTATAAGGGATAGGTGGCTGGTGCTTCTGGAGAAGTAAACACATAGTCAGGGATAAGGATATCCTCCCTTAATGCATGGAATTGGGAAAGGAGGTTGTGTTGTGCCATGTATAGGATTGTCTGCGAATGCGTCGAGTCTCGCTCAAGGACATCCAGGAAATCATCCCAGGACATCATGCGTTGTGTCCAGTCATCAGTGCGGTAATCTTTCCCTACCTCCACCGGAACAACCCGCCCACGCCCAGCCACAGAACGTAGATAGTCGAACGAGTGCCACGGATGCTCATTCATGGCGGGCCAGTCTGATGCGAACCCGGTTAAAATGAATGGCTTATTGAAGAGTTCATGTCGAAAAACAGACAAAGATGGCGGATTAACTAGCCGGGGGATTGTTCTAGATGACGTTGAAAGGACTGGTATATGTGCAGAGGAAGATCTTATCGGGAGAATAATGGCAGGTTTCGAAAAATACTTCGATATCCGAGGTAAGTACGCGGCTTGTGTTCTTAGTATGAGATCTTGAATGAGCGACTGCATGCCTTGGCCAGGGGCGCCCGCGATAACCAAGGCATGGTCAAGGCGCGAAACGCATGACATGGCAGATTCCTCGTCTAACGCCTGCGAGGAAGTGAGATCCATCAACGAGCGTAGTACGCTTGCATCGGAATAGAGTCTCCGCCATTGAATGGGATCGGTACCGCAAGAAGAGAGGAGGCTGATGTAAGCCCGTTCGATGAGCTGATCGAGCTCCCGACAAGAGTCAGGTCTGGGACTCATATCGATGATACCTTTGGCGGCGCTTTGAAGTTTATGGACATGCTCCTTTCCACAATCTGCAAGTTCTAGGAGGAAGTTAGATATATGGGTAAGGGAGGGTGAGAGAAAAGAAAAATAATTTGCCTTTTGTGTAGGAGGGGGCAAGGATGGAGTGAAGGAAATGATCCGCAAGTTGGAGTGTCCAGTGCATAGTAGATGGAATGACCAAAACGAGCGAGAAGCCGGTAGGCGAATTGAAGATTGACGGCTAAGACAAATAAGGAAAATGTGCTGTCACGCGATATTCACATTTTCGTCACACGAATCAGTCAGCCGGGGCTGATAAAAGGTCGCGGCGGGTTCATGGGCCGTGAGAACCATCCCCAAAGCAAATCAATATTTTCCAGCCACAGATCGACCCTCCGGCCCGGTCCGATTCCCTTCCTTTACGTAATGTCTTCAAGGTTGGCGCCGGCTTGCTTCTTTAATTCCCTTCCCTCTGTGCTGACTTGTTTCCCCTCTACCAAAGGTTGGACCGGCTCCTCCTTCTACTCGACACAGGTTCAACAAGCTCAGTGAGGACAACTGCCGCCAAACAACTAGCCCAACTTGCAGCCAAGAGCGTAATTTCAGATGTCGCTCTCGAAGATGACGTCAAAGCACATCGCCATCACCAACCACTCGGAGATCCATCCGGATGGACAGAGCTGATGGCGGTCATAGCGAGGGTTCGTGGCATTCGTTTACGACATCACACTCTCGACCCTCATGTTTCTTCTCTAGGTTCTGCCTTATCTTCATTCTAGATCCTACGAATCTCGGTCAGCCGCGTCCAATGCGCTGTCTCACATATTCACCCTAGTTCCCCTCTGGCACCCCTTCCAGGATGAATCCATCTGTTCTGCTGTGTCACCCGTACCTTATCCGTCTCCTGAGTTCCCAATGCTCTCCGTCTCAGAACTCGTGCAGAAAGGAACCCTCCTACTTGCATCCTCTGGCAAGGAATTCATCAAGCCAAACGGTATCCTTTCCTCCTCTAATGAGGTCAAGAAGGCACGCAAGGAGGCCATGGGTCGTCTCGGACTTGATTTTCTAGATAGCTTTGGAGCGAATGACGATATGGACTTGGATAAAGAATTAGCAGCTGTAAGCGAACCAGACGCTCAGGCACTAGGGGAGAATGAGGACGTTATGGATCCAGACCCATCTCCTGCATCAGCGGACTTCTCTCTCGATGTCGGTTCGAAAGTGAAGAAAAGGTCACCATCTCCACGCTCCAAGTCAACAACACCTGTCGCTCCATCGCCGTCTGTCCCATCTGGCCCCCAGATAGATGAAGACCTGACTGGTCTTTCCGCCCGTGAGCGCAATCGATTGAAACGCAAGCGCAAGCAGGGTAATGCAGCATTCGTGCAAGCACCTCCACCAACCTCGAGTTCCAAATTTCAAGCCACCACTTCTGGTGCTTCCAACAAGTGAGTTCTGTCACAGCCAAATATTTTAGCAGCTCATCGTATTGTAGGGCACGCCTCGTTTCTGCAGAGGATAAACCACCTCCACCTTCGAGAGTCGAGAGTCCGACGGCACCTGAGAAAGTCGTCATTGACCCCTCGAAAGGCGGCGCTGTCTCTCCCAAGACGTCTCAGCAGTCTCAAGCACTTGAGGTCGAACCAGGACATTGGGTATGGGACGGCCTTGTCAAAATTTTGGAGGTCGATTTGTTCAGTCCAGCCTGGGAAGTTCGACATGGGGCCGCAATGGCGTTGCGCGAGCTTCTTAAAGCGCAGGGTAAATATAGCGGCACACGAGGTTCGATCCTTCTTTTCATTGTGCGCATTTGGCGTTTACGTGGTTGCAGCTGGCGCTTCACACACCGAAAACGATGCATGCCATGAACGATGGTGCAATGCGCTTGCCGCGAAGCTTCTTTGTGTGTTCATTCTTGATAGGTTTGGGGACTTTGTCTCGGACCAGGTGGTTGCGCCTGTACGCGAAACTGTTTCCCAGACGATTGCCTCGTTACTTTTGCACATGCCACGTCGCTCGGTTCTGCACGTGCACGCGGTTCTGCTACAGATGATACGGCAAGATTTTGCCCTTCCTACTGGCACGAACGGTCCCGGGAAGGGGAAGGGTCACATCTGGGAAGTGCGACATGCGGGACTTCTGGGAATCAAGTACGAAGTCGCCGTTCGAAGCGATGTGGTGGGGGCAGTTACTGAAGACATCAAAGCAGAGGATGACGTGACTGCTGAGACTGCCGCTGGTACGGAGCTTGTTGTTAAGATGGAAAGTGTAGATGTGAGTGTAAACCGAGAAGACGACAGTCGGGACGCAATCATGGAGGATATCCCTGAAAGGAATGGAGCAACTCTCCTCCCTGAATTAGGACCTCAACATATCTTGCAAGACGTGGTCGATGCTGCTGTGCTAGGGTAAGTACTGTTTCGGTTTTCGAGACTTATCTTATTTTTTCTTGGTTTGTAGGCTTGGTGATCGCGACGACGACGTCCGCTCTGTGGCCGCGTCTTGCCTGATCCCCGTGGCTACTCATCTCGTCCGGCAATTACCAACCTGTCTTAGTCTCGTATTGTCCGTTCTGTGGGCCTGTCTTGGTGACATGAAGGACGACCTTGGTTCAAGTGTGGGTGCCGTTATGGATCTGCTAGGTTTCCGCCTCCTGTTTTCCCGAAAGGCCTAAATATTAATGATTTTCAGGGAAACTGGTCTCGTATGATGAAGTAATAGAGATTCTAGGCAATACCTCGGTTTCGTGCGTCTGAAGTTTTCCCATATTCATGGATCAGGATTCAAGTTTAAGTTTTAGATTACCACTCTCCGATCTTGCTCCCAAACTCTTCCCATTTTTCCGGCACACGATACCGACAGTTCGCCTTGCCGTTGTTGAGACCCTTCACTCCTTTATGAACGTCGCCTCTCTCCCCAAGGATTGGGTTGCGACTCCGCTCCTTCGCCTCCTCTTCCAGAACCTCGTTGTCGAGGAACGTACAGATATACGTAATGCAACCGTCTCTGCCTGGAATACTGCAATCGATCTTTTACATACTAGACCTGATTGGATGGAGTCGGTTATCGCTTCACCACAGTTGCTCGAGTGGTTTGAGATCATGATGACCCCGATGGGATCCCCGATGGACGCATCAGGCTTTTATGATCCGTTGTCTTCAGATACCGGTCCGCAGGTGGCTGCAGAACGACATAATGTGGACAAAAACATGCTTGCTCAGGACCTTACTCTTGTCTCGCTGGATACTATATGGAAGGCAAGAATCGCCGCTGCAACTGCCATGGCCTATATTGTTGCGTCTTGGAACTCATGCGTACGCTCTCATACGTGTCTATCGATAAATAATTGCTTACGGAAATTTACAGACGCATACCGTGGACAGCGTTTTCCAATCAATTCTTCTTCATTACGTGGACTCCAGCAGTATGCTACAAAAAGTCCTCGCTGCTATTGTCATCGAAGAGTGGGCGAAACATCACGGTACAGAGCCTTCCACATCAAAGCCTCCGCCGCTCATCGAAGTGTCCACCCTGGCCCATGAAATGAGCAATCGTACATTGGCGTGGTTGCAAAGTGAGCCACCTGCTGCATACCATGAGATGGCCTTCACCTTGGCGCGTATCCACGGAGAGTGCACGAATCTCCTGCACAGCTTCGCCTTCGACTGCAAGGTCCCTTGGATCGAAATTCCTACTCTCGGAACGGAGATAGATCTCACAGGTTCAAAAGAGGGTGGTTTCTCGCTGGCGTCTGCAGAAGCAGCCGTGGAACGAGATTACGCTAAGCTCAGAGATCGATTGGGCAAGGCAAAGAAGCGGGAGCTCGCTGTGATAGCGGAGAAGCGCAAAACAGTGATATCTAGTATCGAACGGTACAAGGAAGTCAAGACACAACACGACATCCGTGTCTGTGCGGCCTTTGCTGCGGCATATGTTGCGCTCAAGAATACCCCTGACAAGGTCAGTCCGATAGTGAAGGGTGTGATGAACGGAATCAAGGTACGCCCTGGTCTCACAGGATTGTATCATTCTCACATTCTTCTCGTCCTAGAACGAGGAGAACCTCGAACTTCAAACGCGCTCAGCAGTTGCCGTATCATCCTTCATTGATTTCTGTGCACTCCATGGCCTCTCCCAACCTCCGGATAAGATCGTAAAAAACCTTTGTACTTTCTTATGTCAAGACGTTGAACGAACACCAACTTTTGCTTACCACAAAAGACACCTTTCCGCTATTTTGTCCTTCCAGAAAGCCTCAAAAGTTCTGGAGAATAGTACACCGGAAGATGTCAAAGCTGAAAGCAGAGAGAAAGCATGCTTATCACGGCGTGGTGCTGGACTGGCTTTCGTTCAGCTGTCTACCAAGTTTGGGGAGAAGCTCCTGGAGGTCATTCCAAACATGTGGCAATCGATGGCTGGGGGTGTCCTCACTGCTTGTTCGACTGGTACGGATATCATACCCTGTTGATGTGCCATTTAATCTCATGCTCCATAGACACTCCCGACTCTGCGGACGACCTGATTAATCGACAGCATGGGCAGGACGTCATTGACTCTCTGAGCGTTCTGGAAGCTGTGGTGCCAACCCTTCATCAAGAGCTGTGGCCAAAAATACGGCAGCTCTTCCCAATGATCGCCATGGCCCTAAGAAGCCGCTTCGCCATCATTCGGCAATCTGCTTCACGGTGTTTCGCTGCTATTTGCCATGTGATGACGGTAGATGCTATGCGCTTCGTCATTGAAACGGTTTTACCGTTCCTTGGTGATACCCTTGTAAACCCGAACCGGCAGGGGGCTACAGAGCTTGTATTCAGTACGTCTGGCTACCATCCGATGAACATTACTTACTGGTGCCTTGCCTGACAGATGTCGTTCAGAGGTTGGATCACAAAGCCTTGCCCTATGTAATTTTCCTCGTAGTTCCGGTCTTGGGACGCATGAGTGATCCAGATGACGACATCCGCGCAACAGCTACGAACACATTTGCTTCCCTTGTGAAAATGGTCCCTCTCGAGGTACGCTGATATTGCCCTTACGGACATAGTTTTTGTTAATTATGTATAGGCTGGTCTGCCGGACCCTCCTGGCTTCCCCGAAGAGCTTTTGAAGCGACGAAACGAGGAGCGTCAGTTCTTGACACAACTTCTCGACGGCAGCAAGGTCGAAACGTATCATATTCCTGTTCAAATCAAGGCAGAGCTTCGGAAATACCAACAAGATGGCGTAAATTGGCTCGCCTTCCTCGCCAAATATCAACTCCATGGCATTCTTTGTGATGGTGAGATGCTCAGTTTGACGAGTTCTTCAATCTGACTCCGATTTAAAGATATGGGTCTTGGGAAGACACTGCAGTCGATCTGTATACTCGCCAGCAAGCACTCCGAGCGAGCAAAGAAGTTCAAGGAAACACAATCACCCGATGCCGTCCATTTACCGTCTCTCATAGTCTGTCCTCCCACGTTGACTGGTCATTGGTACTACGAGATCCTCAAGTATGCCGATAACTTGAAGCCTATCATGTTTGTCGGGAATGCCCGAGAACGTCAACGACTTGTGCCGAAGCTAAAGAAACACGACGTCGTCATCACGTCATATGAAGTGGTCCGAAATGACGTCAGCACTCTAGAGGAATTCAACTGGCACTATTGCATCCTAGACGAGGGTCATATCATCAAGAACGCGAAGACCAAACTTACCAAGGCCGTCAAGTGTATTCGCGCGAACCATCGCCTCATACTCTCGGGTACACCGATCCAAAACAATGTCTTGGAGCTCTGGAGTTTATTTGATTTCCTAATGCCGGGCTTCCTGGGCTCCGAATCCTCGTTTAGCGAGCGGTTTGGTAAGCCTATTCTGTCCAATCGAGACGGCAAGTCGAAGAATAATGAAGCCGGTATGCACCCGTTTAATCCATTCTTGTTGTACGCCTAAAATATTGGCCTTCAGCTGCATTGGCCTTGGAGGCGCTACATAAACAAGTCTTACCTTTCCTCCTACGACGGTTGAAAGAAGACGTCTTAAACGATCTTCCTCCCAAGATCATCCAGGACTACTTTTGCGAGCTCTCTGAGATGCAAAAGTCCCTTTACGATGACTTTTCCAAGTCACAGGCAAGGTTGACGGCAGAGGATGCCATTCGGAGCGCAAAACCTGGTGAACAACAACACATCTTCCAATCGTTACAGTATTTGCGGAAATTATGTAATCACCCGGCCATGGTTCTCAAGACCGATGACGACATCGGCGCCGCATTGCAAAAAGTCGGACAGAAACCGGAGAAATCAAACCTGTTTGACATCAATCATGCTCCCAAGTTGCTCGCCCTGAGGTGCATAATATCACAATTATGTTACGCCTTTTTAAATAAAAAAATTCCCCCACAGACAGCTTCTCATTGACTGCGGTATAGGCGGAACACCGACACTTTCCAACACAAGTGACCTTGGGAAGAGTGAACTTGCCGACGCGGAACCAACATCATCGTCCCCGGGGGCATTCTCACAACACCGAGTCCTAATATTCTGTCAGATGAAGCAAATGTTAGATATTGTAGAGAACGTGCTTTTCAAGAAGCACATGCCTTCCGTTACTTACATGCGTCTGGATGGGAGCACCGATGCGAACAAGCGCCATGCCGTTGTCCAAACCTTCAACTCTGACCCTAGCATCGATTGCCTTCTCCTCACGACCCACGTTGGAGGACTCGGGTTAACACTGACTGGCGCCGATACAGTCATCTTCGTGGAGCACGACTGGAATCCAATGAAGGATCTGCAAGCCATGGACCGTGCTCACCGCATAGGACAGAAGAAGGTGGTCAATGTGTATCGTTTGATTACGAAAGGGACCTTGGAGGAGAGGATCATGGGGTATGCTAAGTAATGTCTTATGTCGATGCGTGCGACTCATTTTGCTCCAGTCTACAGCGCTTTAAACTAAATATCGCCAACTCTGTCGTTACACAACAAAACTCTGGTCTGGCGTCGATGGATACAGACTTGGTTTTGGACCTTTTCAGGCATACGACCACAGAGGAAGAAGGGCCCAGCGCCAAGAAGAAGGACGGTGATCAGCAAGGTGCAGCTGGTCCTCACAAAAACATTCTCAGCGGCTTGGAGGACTTGCCCACGGAGGAGGAGTACCAGGATTTAGATCTTTCGTCCTATATGAGCTCGATCAGTCGTTGACACGGTTAACGCTTCCTGTACGGTTGTCATTAATGATGTTTATTCGGTTGCATTTTCTACACGAACATTGGCTGACCTTAGATACTACCGAGCCTTGTATTTCTACGCCTATTCTTAATCGCAGAGTAGTGTATACAAAGTAAAATGTGTTTACGACCACCTTGGTGACGATGGCATAGAGAGTCACATGACACGAGCACTCCCACTCGATGACATCGCGGCTAACTTACTCAAGTGTCCGTATGTGTGTACATGTCAGCGCAAACGTACCGCCCCCTGGTGCCTATTGCCCAACATGACGCAGTTCCTCAAGCTATCACTGCGCTTTCGTTTGACCCCACATCCGATACACTTTGGTCGGGGGCTAACTCTGGGAATGTCACAGCATACTACACCCCTCAGGGTATCCGAGGAGTGTCCTTTCCGGTCGGAGGAGGCTTACCGGTAAACAAGGTCATCGCAGATGAGACCCAAGTCCGGGCTCTAGGTGTAGCAAGAGAGGGTGTAGGTGTATGGAGCAAGGGAGGTGTCAATAGGTGGTATTACCGGTGCGTAGAAGGCTTTTCGTGTAACCAGAACCTGTGAATAACACCGTGTAGCCCCACCGCGTCTGTAACGACCTTTTCCAGCACATTAAGCTCCTCGAGGACAGTGGCGGTGTCAACTGCAACTCCAGAGATCGTGCTGTTAAATTCCATCACCGGAAGCGTGATAAGACAAGCATCAGTGCCATCCATCATCCGACACCTTCACTTTACCCATTCCTATCTCCTCTCCGGTGACGCAGATGGATTTTTGCGTTGTCATGACCACAGGACGGGATTGAGAAGAGAAGGAGGTGCAGAAAACACTGTCAGGGCCCATGCTAGCGAAATGCAAGGTTTGCAGTCTAGTGGTAACTATGTCTATACCATAGGGTGGGGGCTAAGGTGAGCAAGGATATTCATTTTTGGTCTACTGTCACCGACAGACTCCAGACAGTCGCGTCCAGTCCCTGATCCCTTGGTCAAGATATACGACCTTCGGTCCATGAAACCATTGTCTCCCCTCCCATTTCCCTCCGGACCTGCTTTTATCAATCTATTGCCGTTGCGTTCTTCGAGTCTGGTAGTCACTTCTAATGAGGGGCTCGTCAATATCGTAGACACGTCCAATCCAACCAGTGCAAATGAATTCTATCAAGTATGAGCCATATCTTTTTATGCACTGTACACTTCTTATCCGCAGTACCCCAGCTGGACACGCCCGCCTTCGTCGGTTCCGCGGCTGTCTCCCCCACAGGGGCATATATGGCATTTGGAGACTTGGATGGAGTAATCCATATATTGACTGCAGCTAACGAGGGCATGCCCTTCAACGGGTATGAAGGTCAGCCCGTTGAGTGGGCAGACTCTCCAGATCCGCTGCCAGAAATTGACTGGACGGATAGCACGTTAGTTTCACCTGAGATCTGTGACAGTGCTATGAGTCTCACCAGATCCTAGGCCGCTGAACAGCATCGGTCTTCCTCACTACAACTCTCTACTCCTTTCGTCATGGGCTCCGCAGCTGGAGTCGGTTAAGACTTCCACAGCGCCCATGAAAATTCCGCTCTCAGTGCTATCTACCATGAAAATGAACGACGGCATCGCATATGCTCCTCTTCCGCGTGAGCTCAAGGGACGTAGAAACATGATCACCGTTGCAGCACCAAAGGATCAAGTTCGCTTTAGAAGTGAAAAACAGAGGAGTGACGGGAACAATGCGAGTGATGTGACTATCCGCTTTTCTTCACGGTTCTGACATCATTTATTACAGCAGCGGGTCGAATTTGTTGGAGTTAACGATAGTCCAGACGAGCCACCCCCTCGATATCGCAAGGTAGAAATCGAATATTCAAAGTTCGGTGTGGAAGACTTCGACTTCGCGTAAGACAGTTTCTCGTCGTGCTTCCCCGTCATTTTTGACTTGTTCCGATTCTCCAGCTTCTTCAACAAAACGGAGTTCAGCGGCCTTGAGACGCATATATTGAATTCGTACACAAACTCCCTGGTGCAAGTTTTACATTATTGTCACCCGATAAGAAACGTCGCGAAATCACACATCACCACGAGCTGCCCGAGCGAGCATTGTCTTCTTTGTGAGCTCGGATTCGTCAGTCGCATGTTGGAGGATGCAAAGGGGACAAACTGCCAGTCAAGTAATTTCTGTAAGACCGTTGGTGTTCTCGCTCAGTGTATGTTCCTGCTTGCCTTGACCAAATCGTGCTCTTCTGAAACGTTTATCTGGTAGCTGTAAATGCCATAGAACTCATCGATTACGGTGTGGACTTGGCTGAAACGAATTATGCGCGGACGATACAAATATTCCATCGGTTCCTCCTAGACCATTTGGCCGTCGAGGAAGAGTCTTATCCTAGTAACCTCTCCTTATTACCCCCTGACCCGTCTTTCCCACAACGCACGGCAACCTCACCACCAATCACCCAGCTTCTTGGCATGTACAGCCTGAACACTTCTATGTGCACATATTGCAATGTCACAAGAGAGAAGGAGCAGGTCACCTTCGTTGTTGACCTCATTTACCCTCGAAAGGTTATTCTCGGATCACATTGGATCTTCTTCTTTCGCTCATGAATCCTTCTAGGGTACGAGTGGTCCCGAGAGTGACTTCGCTTCAGTGCTACAAGCGTCAGTTTTCAGAAAAATGAGCCATAAGGCCACGTGTTCCAACTGCAAGCTAGTGAGGATGTTCGATTCCAGTCGCTTTGTCGCAACGCCAGATTTGCCACCGATATTGGCCGTGAATGCGAATGTGCATAGCGAAGAAGTTTTTGAATACTGGCCGGATAACCGCAGGCAGAAGTTTTTGATGCCATCTGTTGACTTACATGTCGAAGCCGGGGAAGGTGAAGGGCCGTCATTCGTGACATACAACTTGAGAGTTAGTGCTCTCTTCTTTTGATGGGCTGTCTTGACGTTGATTTTTCAAGGCTATGATAATCCAAGTACTCAATAAGGACAGGCGTTCTCACCTTGTGGCCATTGTAAAAAGTAAACACTCCATATTTCATATTTTTCATCGAATGACTCTGTTACAGTCCCGGAAGCAGAACATCGAGATGACTTGCTAAGCCCATGGTTCGTCTTCAACGACTTCTCGGTACAGAATATTTCCGAGGAAGAGGCTTTAAGCTTCCCCGGAAAATGGAAGGTGCGGCAATTCCACATCCTGAAAAGCCTCGCGTTCAATTATATGCCATAGGTTCCTGCCATCGTGTATCTAGAGCGAGCTGACTGCCAGGGAGAATTTGACTATTCCGGGCTGTCTGATACTATTAACCCTTCAATTCTCAGTCAAGACACCTCAATCTCAATGTTCGTATCATTGCCATTTCTTCGAGTAATACATTCGTACCATTATGATTTTCAGGAACCGAGACGCTAGTCTGATCAAACATGAGCCACTGGGTTCCCAAGAGCTGCCATGCCCTGAGAGTCTCGTCTCAATTGACGCAGAATTTGTCCTGATGCAGCAAGAAGAGACGGAGTATCGATCAGATGGGACCAAGAAAGTCCTTCGACCCGCTCGGCTCAGCCTTGCCCGTGTCTCTGTACTGCGGGGCGACGGCAAAAAGAAAGGCGTTCCCTTCATCGATGATCATATACACACAAGCGAAATCATTGTAGATTATTTAACGGAATTCTCAGGGATCAGATGTGAGCCTACTTTCTCCTAGGATCTGACCCTATTCACGAGCCTACCAAGATGGCGACCTCGAGCCGCACACGTCACCGTACACATTGACACCACTGAAAGTAGTATACAAGAAGCTACGACTACTGGTGGATTCCGGCTGCACCTTTATTGGGCACGGCCTCTCCAAAGATTTTAGAATCATCAGTGAGCTTTTGTTGCCTTGTGGCGTTCTCTCGCCAACGATTGGCTGTTTGTAGATATCTACGTCCCCCCAGAGCGAGTGATAGACACGGTGGACCTTTACTTCCTGAGAGAGCGCCAACGTCGCCTTTCGCTCCGTTTTCTTTCGTGGTTTGTGCTCCACCAGAACATCCAGACGGATACCCACGACTCGATTGAGGACGCGCGCTCTGCTCTAATGCTCTACACGGCCTACCAGGACTTCGATGCTCAGGGGATTTTGGACGAAAAACTGGACGAGCTTTACAGAGAGGGGCGCAAGAATGTAGGTTCTCACTCCTACAGGTCGTGCTCGTATTACTCACACCCAGCAGAACTGGAAACCCCCAGCCCCAGTTAAGGCGGAGTCCACATCATCCACTATAACCCCTCCTTCTGAAGCTGTATCACAACCGAATGTCCTTCCGACCATGCGCAGTAGCATAACACCCATCCCTTTTGTCCCAAGTGGTTTCCAGGGTGGTGCCTTTGCGGGATTTCAACAAAGTCGTTCATCGAGTCGCAGTCATTGGCGTTCCGGATGAGCAATCTCGCCTGTTTTTGAGTTGACGTTGATTGTTTTCATTTTTTCTGTATCGGAAGTCGTTGTTCACGTATTTGTATGTCTGGGACGAAGTACCTTGTTTTGTATCTCCTATCCATTCTGTATTCGAGCAAGGTCCATGCGTAGCTAGCTGGCTAAAACAGCCCGAATTCTTCTAATTGTAAGCTGTCTTTATTCCCAAACGCCAATTTGTGCCGTGAGCGCGTGAGCGGTCTCTTCGTCTCTTCCTCGTCTCACTTTCCAATTGAACGGCTGACCCGTGTGGCCTCACTCTTTTCCGCAGCCTTATGGCCCTTGTGTATTCTTCTTCGGATCTGATACCGTAAGTCCGTTACGTCAAATGGGACCAAGCAAGACACTAAATTTTCCCCTTTGTTGGTCAAAGTTGTCCTAGGGTGATCATGGCAGCGTCGAGTCACGAGCGATAATAAAGCAAGCATTGATCTTTGGGCCTGGGCGCAGCTGCTTAGATAACACAAAAGAGTGCGTTCACAAAGCGGCGAAGCCCATTCCTCTTTCATTCATGCATGAGGCGGTGCAGTGGGGGAATTACCGCTGTTTTGTTTGAAGAATGGCGGTTGGCAGCACGACGAGTTCCGAGTTCCAAGCCGAAAGATCCAGTACTATACCATGGTGGGCCAATTTCTAGTACGAAGTCCGAGTTTGCCAGTCATGCCGTGCATTCAGTTCCACACCGCTCCATGAAAGACATTATAAATCGTAAATTACTGTCCATATTTATTGTCCTGGGTTTTCAGTTCCCTTTTTTTTGGTATCAATCAGTCAAGGTACAGCAATTAGAGAGAACAGAAACGCACCGTGTTGTCTCACTTCCTTCCAAAGTTACTCTGCATTCACCTCAGACCCCAATTGAATATGACGGCCACCATAATCTGCGTGGTTCACTCCCGAACGAACCCCTTTCTCCCGCCGACTCGGACGTCTGAATGTACTAGTACCCGCAATTGCACCCGCGGTTGCTGCTGCAGTGCACCCCCTTGTGAAGCTTCCAACAACGCTTGTATATTCTGTAGCACTTCCGAGTCCTAGCCCTGCTGCCACGCTGCGAACTGGGAGTGTGTACCAGTGGCGGCAGTATGACTCGGAATCTCATCTTCCCACCGTGCGTGGCATGCGACGTAGTCAATTGTCTCGACTCACCGTGAGGCAGTTAGTTCCTCCAGTGGAGATTGTTGTGTATTTTTCAATATCTGAAACGGCGGAGTTGTCCATCAATGTAGGAGGAACAAGGGTAATGATTACGCCAGTGCTGTAATTTATCGGTTGGCGGATGTGGTCTTCCTCAGTAACGTAAACCACCACCAACGGCAACCGTATACGGTGCCGGCAGCCGTTCACATGGAAAATTGAAGACGCCAGTTTTTTTATTACTGTATCTAAATAATGATGAAAGATCAAAATCGGCGTGTTCGATCTTCCACGGCTGTCTACGACCTTTATTATATTGATCTTGGACGTACCAGTAAGCTACAAAATATGTGTTCCACCGCCCGTTCCTCTTTCATCAACAATTTGTTTCACTGCAACTGAAGCTCTGAAGGCCAAATGAGAAGAGAAAAGAACGTGACTTGTCATAATATAACGTTACTCTACAAATTATGGCGCATCACGCCTATTACAATTAAAGCTACACTAACTAAAGTCCTATTGTAACAAGCCAGAACGAAAGCTCCGTCGCGGTCATAGACACATCAGGGAAATGCTCGGAATTCACAACCTTAGACCCAGTAGCAGAACAGAGCTGCCAAGCCTACGGCGATCATACCCGTACCACCGAGACGCACGGCGCCAGCGCCGTTTTTCCCGGTGGCTGAAGTGCCCGGCGAGTTTGACCCGCTGGAAGTCTGCTTCGCGGCTGCCTGGAAAGCCTCAAATGTGTTCGCACTAGACTCGTTCGCATTCGCTGCGAAGACCATGCCATCGGCACAGTGGCCGACCTGGCGGCAATACGCCCAGATCGGAGAAGAATCGTTCACCTGGATAGTGTACGTAGGGAACGTGGTGGCGTTCGCACTGGCGGGCATGCTAAACCAAATTGTACGGCGTGAGCGACACACTGCATGAAAGAAAGAAGACAAGGAGAGGACGTACAACCCCGAGTCAAAGCCGACTTGCCCGCTTGTAGAACCGGACGAGAGCCTTTGACAAGGATTGGCGAAGCTGGATTGCGTGACTGTGTGGTTCTTCTGGTGGAACTCAAAGGTGATGGTGTCTCCCTGCCGCGCGGTGATATTCGAGGGCTCGAAGGTCAGAGTGGCGCCACCAACGATGATTCTGTGATCCTGAGACGTGGAGGAAGGGGGGTTCGAGGATCCAGTGGTACTGGGAGTTGCGCTTGGAGTGGAAGAGGAACTTGTGGTTGCATTCCCCATGGCAGCAGCCTGGAACGCAGCGAACTTGGTTCCAGGATTGATGGCGAAAA
>QLOU01001109.1:0-18404 GCA_003313715.1 Russula abietina
TCACAGAGGAACTCACCTGAGTTCCAGATACCAGCACACAGCACCAAAAGTGCACCATGTATGCGTAACCATCAGCAAAATAAATTGTTACTAGCCGTACTAGTCTAGTCACGGCTAGTAAAATAGTACCCTAGTTTTTTGACTAGCCTAGTGAGACTTGCCATGATCTAGTTTGTAAAATCTAGTGCTAGTTGTCTACTTTCGGGACTAGTCTAGTTTGTACTACCTAGTATAGACTGTATAGTAGACTTGCCAAGCATTGTATTTGCATACTAGACTAGTTTGCATGGCATAGAGCTATATAATCTAACTGGTGCTAGAGTTGTGCACTAGAATGGGTTGTTACGGGCATGCTCTAGAACTATAGAACTAGTTCCAGGCATTCCATCTAGAAATAGTTGTTATCTTATCTCTATTTGTAATCAAGGGACAATCACACTCGCAGTTGGACCAATTATCACATCAGAATTCAGAAAGAATGATCAAATGACTTTTATTTTTATTATCGACATGTTAGATTTCAAAACAAATTTAAAAATGGTAAAAACAGCAGGGACGTGCTGCACAACATGTTGGGCCTTGGCCATAGTTCTTAATGGAATGTGTTAGTATGCTGTCAGAAGAAATTTCCGAAATCTTACCAGTCTAAATCAATGAATGCGTGTGGATTTGAAGTGCGATCATTGTCATCAAAACCCTCATCCGACTCTTCTCCCAAATGCTTAAGGTACACAGACGCATGCTCCTTAATCGCAGCCCAATGCTTGTCAACAAGACGAGAGGTCGTTGTTACGCTCCATTTCATGTCTAAGCATCTAGCGCCCGCGTACCTTAGTTATTACCTGATTCGTACCATATGTGTATTACCGGACCACTTACTACCGGACTTCCTGAAGTGATCGATCACCTAATGATCGCATCACTATTGATCGCTATTCTTTGTTAGCACGCGATGATTGCTCATTCAGGCAAGTAGCTTTCCCATACGCCATACTTGCATCACTATCGCATCATCACTGCACATTATGCACTCACACGTCACACAATTCTTGTGTGCGCATTGCTCTATTCCTTGCTATCGAATAGTCTATAGATCGCGCCATTGTAGACTCATTCTCTCGCTAGAATGAGTCATTCCCTGTGTATATAAACCCAGTAGTTGCAGCGAGACAAGCCAGACTTGGTCTCGTATGAGAATATACTTAGCTGCTTAACGCGCTGCCAATTCTCGTTGTAGAATCAGGACTATAAACACATCTGCTGCTGCTTAACGCGCTCAGACCCCTAGAGTCTACTCCTAGCCCTTCGTGCTCTTAGATAAGAGTCTGCTATACGATCTAGCTTCGGATTAAGCTAGCTACTTAGATCGTTACACTAAGGTATCTGTGTATGTCAATCTAATCTCTATACTCTAGATCCAAGCCGCACAGTAGTCACCCTTGTGATAAGCTGCTGTGTGCATTATGAAGAGTCCGTTCGTAACAGTTGTCCTTCCAAGCTGTCGAGCTCGCTCTCCCCATGGAGTATCAGTGAAACCAAGGCCACGAACACCATGAGAGCTTGCACTTGTAATCACGCTCTCAGCTCTGAGTGCATCATCACCGGACTTGAAAAGCGTAAAGCCACGTTCAACCTAGGTAGTTCAACAGTTTCAAGTGATGTCAGGTCTGCAGATCCATATTATACAACAGTTATACATACTGCTGTTGCGGCAAGCGCAATGGCACCAACCTGAGGCCCGTATTTTTGAGCCACTGGCACCGAAGAGATCTTCCGGAGATGTGTCGAATACACAGCTGAAACAAGGGGGGAGCAGAAGGTGCCGCGTCCAACCTGAAATAATAGACTTGTCAGAGGCTTCTAGAGTTCTGCTTGATTTGAATGAACTTACTGCCGCATCAGGGTACTTATATACGAAGCGTAAATCTTGAAGTTGCTCCGCAACATACTCTGCACGGCCCTGTGCGATGCCGAACCTTGGGTTAGGTGTGCGCCATAAATCGTCAACAACGTGATGGCCAGCCTTCCCAAGATCGCTGCACCAATTATTGAGCGCATTTTCACACTGGAAATATATGTATATGAGATATTAACAGGGCCCCGGAAATGTACGCTGCAGTACGCACCACTCCTAGAACAATAGACAGATTTGTGTCGTCCAGTATGATTCCCGGGTATATGTGTCGCCATAGTGCAGTAACCTCATCAGTCATTTGGCTATTCGTGCCAAATGGATCCCCTTGGGTTCCGGCCCAAGCTAGTAGTGAAGGGACAAATATTGTACACCACTTGCGAGCGTCTGCATCCCAGTTAGCGAATGGCAGGTTGGATACCCCGTGCTTCTTCTTGCGATTGCCATGTCCTTTGTTTTTGTTGTGTCCCGTGGCTCCCATCGATGCCATCATCGTGGTAGCAGCAGGATGAAAATTAACACCCATCTAGAACAAAGTTAGATAAAGCTTGAGGATTACGACTCGGACTTGACTTACCTGTTCAATCCTGCGTGCAGGAGCCACTGGCAGTGCCAGCGAGGTGTTTGCCGGACTTGGAGGGGGCATTCCAGGCACGAGCAAGTCATAGAATGCGTAAGACCTCTTGAGGTGTTTGAGACCTGTGGCTTGAGTCATTGGAGTCGTCGGAGTCGTCTCAGGATTAGAGACTGAGATGCGATTGTGGGCCGGCCCGGGTGCCGGAGACTGAGCCTTACACTTTCGACTCAACAGTACATTCAACAACGCCATTGCTCCCGGTGCCAGCCTATCACTTCTTATGGGCCCTTGTTTCTCTCTCTATAGCCACTAATAAGCACCCAGAATTATGGAAATTGGAAGCCTAAAGCCTTACCTGTCCTCTGGCATCACTTCCACCTGCAGCGTCAAGTACACCCATGCCAGTGGCCTCACATTCGCCTTCTCTGTCTTCCTCTTGATCCTCAATTTCTTCATCATAGTATCGGCGGTGAAAAGAATCTAGAACACCTTCGTTGTCAGTGGCGAGCCCGACAGCTTCATCGTCCTCCTCCTTGACCTCTGTTGATACCGGGGGACTTGGGTGTTCCTCGTCATCGTCACCCTGGCTGGGGGTGGTACTGTTGGCAGTTGTCAGCACCTCTGGTTAGTTATAAACATATTTCTTAGTGCTCGCAACTGGCTTACCTTGCACCGTAGGCACTTGCATGCGAATGAGTTGCATCAATAGAACTGGCACCACAAGCGAGATCAGGCCTCAAGGTATGGGCCTGTATATTTTGCTCATCCTTTTGTACTGCGGCCTCTAGCTCAGAAATCCGCTTGAGGACAGATTGATACTTAGCTGCCTCTGCATCTTGTGTTGCCTTGGACGCCGCCATTGCCTTTTCTTTATCTTCCTCGATCTGCTCTCTGGTACGCTTGGGTTGTCGGTTGCTCTGTAGGATAGCACCTGGATGAGCGTTGGCGTTCGTTTTGCGTGTGCCAATTACCATGGGTGATGCAAGAAAGGATGGGGGTGATGAATGGGGGAGGAATCGTATGTTTCCATTTGACCTCTTTTTTTTTTTATTTTTAAAAAGGCCTTACTAGTGTCACGTGTGAAGTTAATCCATATTCTCGGGTAAGGTGTCATTTAACTTTGTATATACTAGTGTGTGGTTTCAACCGGTACCATACTTGCTTATCATCGCTAGTGTTACCGGACAGTGAGTCTCTAGAGGAGAGAGTGCTGACTGTCTATCAAAGTGCGTTTGCTGGGCAAACATGACTGTTCTGTTCTCTGTTTGATTCAGTTTTCGAGATGTGTACCGCTATTGACTCATGGACTGACATGGTGACTCGTCGACCATATGCCCTGGATCCAGATCTACTGGATCCTCAATAATGGTAAAGACATCACCTTGCCTTTCTAGTTTCCGTTACTGTACAAGACTGCCCCATGCCCATTTTACGATACAAGTGTGCCTCAAGAACCCCTCGTGTGACTCATTACAATACGTTAGAAGTTCCTTTACGATACAGAAGCGTTACTAGGCCTAGTACTTACCACATTTAACCAACCCTTCTGTTTGGCAGAGAGTCAGCTAGATCTGGACGTACAGAAGGAGTGCTTTGTTTAGCAAAGCCCGCCCTTCTTCTCGGACTAGTCAGCCATTATCATCGCTTTTCAGTACTATACAAGTTTCATAAAGCCTTTCGGGACATCACCATCCCATATAGAGGGAATGGTGAGCTCTATGGTGCAGATATGTCCAAAACGCGTTTAGGAGTGAGTAGAGGTGTCCACAATATCGCGTTTTTGGCCCTGTTTGGCTTTACCTGATAGATTTCGTTCGTTTCGAGTATAAATAGCCCCATAGTTACAACCGAAGAAGCCCTAAGCTTCTCTTGAATCTTATTCTGTGCTTCTTAACATCTTCCTGTCCACTCAACGCTCTCAAACCATTTTCATACCCTTTTAACAAATCACAAACTTTCTCACACTTAGTAATAAGCAACACTTAACAAGAAACTAAGAATATGCTTGTTGCGTCTTCTAGAAGGCTTTTCAAAGCAGTAATTAAAGTCTATAGAATTGAGTGCCCATGTTACAGTCAATCCAAGTCACTCAACAATCAAACCAATCTTGTACAATCGAACACGAAACCGGCTATCACCTGAACGCCTCACAGAGCGTATCAGCTAGCGTCCATAGCAATATAGAATATCTTGCCCGACTGAATAGGTTCAGAACTCAGACTGTCAGACTACTGTAGGTGGTGACTGTGGCGTCTCAGCCGCATCTGTCGAGGAACAGCTACGGGTGTAGGAGCCCCTGAGGGTAACAGGGAGGCTTTTAGGCAAGGAGTGTTGCATGCTGGTCCAGTTGTTAACTTAGGGAAAGCGCGGCGGGTGGGGCTACTTTCTGGATATCAAAATTTAGAAAGCTATCTCATATGCATGGTGATCTATGTATTTATTCACGTAGTATGCCTTGAATACATCTAAAGAGTAGAAGTGTTTGAAATCTAGAGGTAATTTCAATTTGTCATATACAGGGATGAGGTGTGCCGCACGCAAAAAAGAGTCAAGATGCAATATCGACTTGTCCCGACTGCCGCGTGTGCAATCTGGGTGAACAATCCACATCCCTGTAAGAGGGTCGCATTGTATCCTCTTGAACCACTCCACAAGTGCACATGGATAGAGCACACCTTCATACATAACGGAAAAAAAAAGACGAACTCTTACCACTGCCATCCCGCTCATACCAGGTTTCTCTTCATCTTCAACAACGAAGGCACAGTCATATCGGGGCTCAAAGTTCCGCCATGAAGGTGTTGAGCGGATGCGCTCACGTCGCATTCCATATATACCACTGGGGTCGCTTGGTGCGAAAAAGGTTGCAACAGCAGACGCAAAAACGGACACATTGCTGATCGGGTTGAGATCGTCGACAAGCAGGCCAAGCTGTGTCGCAATACACTCTTGTATCATATAGCGTAGATTTGGTTCTCGGATGTAGTTGGAAAGATCATCTATATCCTGTGGATACAAACGTGCTACAAGCATTCAGTTAAGGGTCATTTAAGTGAAGAAATTGGCCTACCACGAGTGCGGGCCAATACAACATGTCCAAGGACGTCTTCTTCAACTGGGCCTCCATCGTCATCATTGTCGTCGTCAGGTGTCACCTGGTTGGCTGAATGATTTCTCCTGGATTGGTGGCCAGCTGGTAACATGCCACGGGCCACGAAATCGGTACGCATGGCAGCAAGCTTATCAAGTCGCTGATTGATTACGAGCATCTGCCCTAAAGCCTGATGCCGGTTGGAGCGTTGCCAAGGTTTCTTAACAGCTGTGATGTGGCGGGATTCTGTGATCGAAGAGCAAAGTCCCCCAGGCACACCAAAGTCTTCTATATGGCGGCGGTAATGGAAAAGAGCATGCTGCCTAGGAAGTGAGAATCCATCTGGCCGAACACCGTTGATTCGGAAAACTTCACGCAGCTGCCAGAATTTGTGAAGGGCATCATCGAGTGTGATGAGGTCATTGGCCCCAATGTCTTGACGCCGAACAATATAAGACACATCAAGAAATGCTGAGAGACATTTCACGATATCTTCAGGAACAAAACCCACAATTGTAGGGAGATAGACCTGTAATGATTTAGTTGTCAAATAAAATAATTAAATACGAAGGCATACCTTCATTAAAGCCTTAGAGTCGTCCCCAGTCCACTGCTTGAAACGACGGCCATGAGGAAATCGGCGCAGCCCTGGAAAAGGTGGTACAGCTGCAATACTGTGCGCAAGTCAGCGACCAGTATACAGTGAAATGTGGTGTACATACCGCCGATCTATCTCATCTAGGATAATGCCGGCTTGACGATCTCCATGCTCAATAACAAAATAATCACATATCCATGTTACGAGGTGATCCTTGAATGTTCCCTTTATTAATTGGTGTAAGATATCTGGTGAAATCATTTCATAGATATCACCGCACGGAATGTCTGAAGTGAACGGCTGAGAATCACGTGCTGTTAGAGAAATACAAAATCACATAGGTATGTAATGACTTACAACAACGCTGTTGTCAATCCCATGGTCTTTTCATAATTTTTTGGAATGCATGACCTGTGCTAGTCCATCAGTTAAGGTTGGGGTGTGGCGAAGTGAATTGACATCAAGGTTGGCTGGACATGCTGTACACCTGACGGTGTTGGTGTGGACTGGCGTCAGATTAGTCAAAACAAATTGAAAGGAAAACCAACTTGGGGCACCAGCCCTGAACAATCCCAGCGAGTGTGACTTGTTCTGGATAATCGGCAATGAAAGCTATGAGGTCATAAATGATGCGTCGGAAATGTCCATCGGGGCACCTGCGGATAACTGGTCGCGTTAAACCTGGGTGCAGTGGTTGTAAGATCGCTGCTATCGACGCATGATATAATTGACGTTTGAATTTTCGGTATGCGGAGCTATCATCATATCTGCAGTCACCTAAATGCCTATCTTAGTCTGCTAACATGCAAGAAAATAGGTGGAAACAGACTTTTAGGAATGGCAAGGAATGCAATAGGAGTGATTGCATTGCGATGGGCACGTCGTACAGAATTGTGGGGGTTGCCAATAGACAGATAGAGAGGATGATACTCTACATGTCCCGTGGCTACTGAGACTGTTGTCTTGTTGCTCCCAAGAATAATCGGGCAGTATAACGCCCCTTCGGTATTGGGGTCCAATTGGAAGATCTTGTCCTAGTAAGTGAGGCTGGGTCAGATCACTAAAGTAGTCTAGGGATGCACACCGTACCGTACTACGGTGACGTCCGTACTATTGGACGGGCATTGGACGGGCACGGGGCATCCGTCCACCGTCCATCCAGCCTTGTCAAACAATTCTTCACGGAGACGGAACGTACTTCATGACGGACGTACTACGGTTGACGACGTACTACGGTTCAATGTCGTGTCGTCGAGGGAGCTGTGCTTACTGAGGCAGTATTTAATTTGCTATATAACTCAAATTACAATAGTAACAAACAAAAATCGAATAATAGGCCCAAGTGGCGAGCGTTTTGGAGGAGGTAGTAGTGAGGGTGGGCACGCGGCAACCCAAGTGGCATGTGCCAAGCGCAGTGACACCCGGTGACTCGAAGCATCTTGAAGGAGGTCACGGTGGAGGAGGAGGTTGGCACGCAGTGGCTCAAATGGCAAGTGCCAAGTGTAACGACACAGGCCTGCCAGCATGCAGCGGTTGCAGCCTTGTTGCTCTAACGCCTGACAACAGCCATGCCCCGGGAAGTACTGAGATGGATGTGCTTCTTGACAAGCATGAGCATGCGGATTGTGTCAGGTTGGAGCCGAGCGCGTTGGAGAGATATTGTGTCCCGCCCGCCTGAAAATATCCTCTCTACGGCGACTGCAGAACCTGTGACAGTTCAGATCTCAGTCGCATGGATTGAACTTGCAAAAAACAAACCAGGAATGCATAATATGTTGCGTGCCAGCTGAGAGAGGCGCGGAAATTGTCTTTGTCGGCCTACCCACCATCGAATTGGGTTGCACATGTCGAAACTTTCTGCAGGGAGTTTGAAGTACTCTTCCAATTCATTGGAAGAGTACTTCTCTTTTCGGCGATATCGAGCCATGTAGGACTTTGTAGGCAAACCATCCACAGGTAGCGCGTCTAGTGCCTGAATGGATGAAGGTGGTGATGACGGAGTTGGGATTTGAACCGGCAGAGAGGCGTAGTTTTCGTCAAAGTAGTCGAGTAGATTTGCCTTCGACTCTTCAAGGTGATTAGAAAGAGTCGGGTCGTCGTCGTAATCCATTTTCAAGCCTTCATAAGAGATGTGTGGATCGAGCACTAGTAGTTGTCAATTAGAAAATAAAAGGTTCCCAAGAAGTCTCACATACATGCAGCCCAAGTGTAGAAGGGAGACGCGTCGAACTGATAATAATAGTCGCTTAACTTGCGGTGCGCATCCGTGAGTCCAAGCTTGATTCTGGGTGAGACAGAGTCAGGAAGACTGCGAAGGATGCCTTTGATGTCTTCCTGTAGGCCCCGAAAGATCGCATGAGTTGTCGACAGCATGGGAAATTTTGTCTTAGACATTTCCATAGTTGCAGACCGAAATGATTTGAGCCATGACGCCACCAGGTTAATCAACTCCCAATCGGCACTACTAAGCTCTAGAGAATGAAGGTCCTTATTCCTCGAAATGAATGAGTCAATTGTGTCGCGGTAGTCAAGCGCGCGTCCTACATCTGATAAGTCAGAAACACGTAAGAGTAGCTACAGTATATTGACAATAACGTACAGAGCATTTGATGTGTGGATGCCCATCGCGTCCTCACATCGAGGATTAGCATATGCGAGGCACCACAATTGTTGGAAGTCTTGCTTGGGTCGCTTCCTTCAAGATGTACAAATTTTATTTCGTGTGCCCATGCTTGGCGACGTTGAGGACTTGATCGGACAGCCCTGACAATCTTCCGGAGCTTATAGATCATGCTTTAGTATAGATAGTACAAATACTAGCACAATGAAGCGACACTTACCTTTTCAACTGCGGAGAGTACACATATAGCTGGGTCAGTATCAGCATTAAGATCTCCATCGATCTCATCAGGATCGCCGTCTGCCGTCGCATTATTATCATGATTGCGGGAGAGAGGGTGGGTAACATCGTCTTGATAGTTGGCACTTCGTCCAGTAGCCTTCTTGCCTTCGGCCCTTGATAGCGCTCCGATTCTTTCCAGGAGCTACAGTAATTAGACAAATGGATGTTAGCCATGGTAATCACGCGGCAGGAAATGTAAGTTGCTATACCTTAATTGCTGCCAAATGAATAGTATGTGGCATGCATCGCATGCGAGCGTTTTGTGCTGAAAAGGAGATCCCGCGTTGCTGGCATCGTGACTCAAGTGACAACATCATCGTGTTGTTGTTGCTGGCATTGTCCATTACGATAGCAATGATCTGTTAACGCATTAGTAAAATAAATCAAAAGATTGTGTGATAAACGTACCTTCCCAACAAGGCCATATAGCTCCAACGTTTTCCAAACAGTCTCTGCCATATTCTCACCCGAATGCTCCCCGATGAGCTCCTGAAAGTCTATGAGAAGTTCCTCTACAAGGCGTAAATATGGTATTTAGTCTGAGGAAAAGAGCACACGCACCAAGTTGCCCATCATTGGTCACATAGTGAGCAACAATGGCCATAAACGCATACTGATTGCTTGATGTCCATGCATCGAGCGAGAGAGAAACTTTACCCTCGAGCGTCTGATCTTGAATTAGCATGTTATGCAATAGACAAAGAAAAGGTCGTACCGAAAACATTGTGCGAACATCGTCGATCACTTCGTCGCCCATCCTCATCAGGCGCTGTTTGATGCCATTGCGTCCTGGAATGCTCAATGGAGTCCCATTGTGACGTGTATAATCCATCATCGCGATGAATTCGGGCCTTTCCACTTCTTCGAAAGGCTGGTCGCATGCAACAAGCCATTCCATAACGAGTTGTTCGAACTTCACCTGGTCCCATGGCCCCTGTCATAAAATCGTAAGTCACAAGTGAAAGCCGGAAGGGATTTTACTTACAATAGCACGAGCTTGCTGGTCTTGAAACGCCTTCTTGATGTTCTCTGATGACTTTTCAAGCATCTGCAGGTATTCAACTTCGGCCTTCCCATCCAGCTGTCGCTTTCCAGATGCGATTTCGATTTCTTCAGGTGTTGCGGGTCCATCACGGTCTTTGAGGATGGAATAAAGTTGATACATCTGCTTCACGTGGACGCGTAGATTGTTCACTAGAACTGATAACATTTAGTGAGAAATATTAAGCGACAAAGAATGAAAACATACCATTAAGGTTGCATCTCATCGACTTTTTAATGGTGCAAATCTTGTGGGCACCATGAAAACAGCGGTAATGGACATCGCCTTTGTCTCCCGGAGTTCCATCTGCTCCATTCGCGACGACTTCATAGAAGAAGTATATTGGACTTTTCTTCACGCTCCTCTCAATCTATGATCGTTATTAGTGTATTTATGAGACAGTGTGCACCTTCCGTGGAACAGGATATGACATTTGAAATGAGCTTTCAGGAGAAATGGTCGCAACGCTGCTGTTTCCAGTGCGTGGGCCATCCTCGCCTTCGACCTCGGTACCTGATGAAATTCTTGCCTTCTTCCTCGGAGGGGCAACAGCGACTGCAGCGATCTTGGGCTTCAATGCATGGCGTTTCCGATTCTTGACATCAGGTATTGTTTTCGATGGTAGCATATCAGCTATCTGAAAGTACACTTAAATCGGTTTGAACTGAAATCAAGAGAGACTTATACATACCTCTTCATTTCCGATTTCGATACCATCACCGTCGTCTGAGTCCGGTGAGTCATCATCGCTTCCAGCCCCGGAAACAGAGATAGCAAAGGTCTTGTCTTCTGTATCGGTGTCAACTTGAATGGGATCGCTGCGTGCATTGGTGGTGGGTCGCTTGCGTTTGGCAGACGATTTTGCTTCACGGGGTAGGATGAAGCGACGACAAGCCAACCCGTACTCATCAAGTTTCTCAGCGGCGATAGCTTCGGCAAGTCGTGTTCCAGCGGTGGCACGGGCTGGGCGTAAGCGTTGACCAACTTGACCTGACAAGAACATGAGCTGTCGCCAACAATTGATAGATAAGGCTCACCTTCTTATACACTAGAAGTAGGTTGAATCGGATGGGGATCATCTGGGTCATTGTACCAGGTGATTTTCGAGGCGTCGAGTAGTTGCCCATCTGGCCCCAGAGCTGACTGATCCGCCGATGTAGCCTGAGACATAGTTCGAGAGTGTGAGACAAGACGGTCATCCTGTGGACATCAGTATGGCCATATTTATCAACCTTAGGCATGCTGCACACTCACCAAGGACTCCATCCCAAGTCGCTGCGCTCTCCATCTCAAGTCGCCATGCTCTCCATCCCAAGTCACCGTGCTCTGTCCCAACGTTCCGTTACGTTCCCCATGCTTTTGTAGCCGTTCATTGGAGGATCACAGATGGAAGAGCGGGGAACGCTACAACCATCAGAGTCACCAAAAGAGGGCATACTCCGTGCGCTGCTCGCCTGTCAAGCTCAAAATAGGACCACCATTGATACGCTCTGTGGGGCGTTCAGGTGATAGCCGGTTTCGTTATTTGATTGTACAAGACTGGTTTAATCGTTGAGTGACTTGGTCGTCCGTAACACGGGCACTCAATTCTATAGACTTCAATTACTGCTTTGAGAAGCCTTCTGAAAGACGCGATAAGCGTATTCTTAACTTCTTGTTAAGTCCTGCTTATTACTAAGTGTGGGAAAAGATTGTATTTGTTTGAAAGTGTAGAAGTGGTTTGAGAACGTCAAGCGGACAAGAAGATGTTAAGAAGCACAGAATAAGATTCAAGAGAAGCTTAGGGCTTCTTCGGTTGTAACTATGGGCTATTTATACTCGAAACGAACGAAATCTATCAAAGCCAAACAGGGCCAAAAACGCGATATTGTGGACACCTCTACTAAACGCGTTTTGGACACATCTGCACCATAGAGCTCACCATTCCCTCTATATGGGATGGTGATGTCCCGAAAGGCTTTATGAAACTTGTATAGTACTGAAAGCGATAACGATGGCTGACTAGTCCGAGAAGAAGGACGGGCTTTGCTAAACAAGCACTCCTTCTGTACGTCCAGATCTAGCTGACTCTCTGCTGAACAGAAGGGTTGGTTAAACGTGGTAAGTACTAGGCCTAGTAAAGCTTCTGTATCGTAAAGGAAACTTCCAATCGTATCATAATGAGTCACACGAGGGGTTCTTGAGGCACACTTGTATCGTAAAGCAGACATGGGGCAGTCTTGTATAGTAATGGAAACTAGAAAGGCAAGGCGATGTCTTTACCATTATTGAGGATCCAGTAGATCTGGATCCAGGGCATATGGTTGACGAGTCACCATGTCAGTCCATGAGTCAACAGCGGTACACATCTCGAAAACTGAATCGAACAAAGAACAAAACAGTCGTGTTTGCCCAGCAAACGCACTTTGGTAGACAGTCAGCGCTCTCTCCTCTAGAGACTCACTGTTCGGTAACAACCATCCCCAGTAAAGTGGGGATGGCGGCCATACTTTGAGGTTGGCCAGCGCTGCAACCGCAATGCAGTCTACATGAGGAATCGAGGATGATCTTGAGGTTGGAATGACAACAAAATTTGATTCTTGAAGTGAACCGTGTGGCAGCGCCGCAGCGGGAGGGCGCGGGCGACAGAGACAACATGTTACGCTCCATTTCATGTCTAAGCATCTAGCGCCCGCGTACCTTAGTTACTACCCGATTCGTACCATATGTGTATTACCGGACCGCTTACTACCGGACTTCCTAAAGTGATCGATCACCTAATGATCGCATCACTATTGATCGCTATTCTTTGCTAGCACGCGATGATTGCTCATTTAGGCAAGTAGCTTTCCCATACGCCATACTTGCATCACTATCGCATCATCACTGCACATTATGCACTCACGCGTCACACAATTCTTGTGTGCGCATCGCTCTAGTCTTTGCTATCAATTAGTCTATAGATCGCACCATTGTAGACTCATTCTCTCGCTAGAATGAGTCATTCCCTGTGTATATAAACCCAGTAGTTGCAGTGAGACAAGCCAGACTTGGTCTCGTATGAGAATATACTTAGCTGCTTAACGCGCTGCCAATTCTCGTTGTAGAATCAGGACTATAAACATATCTGCTGCTGCTTAACGCGCTCAGACCCCTAGAGTCTACTCCTAGCCCTACGCGCTCTTAGATAAGAGTCTGCTATACGATCTAGCTTCGGATTAAGCTAGCTACTTAGATCGTTACACTAAGGTATCTGTGTACGTCGATCTAATCTCTATACTCTAGATCCAAGCCGCACAGTAGTCACCCTTGTGATAAGCTGCTGTGTGCATTACGAAGAGTCCGTTCGTAACACAACAACACATGGGTTGATGATGACAAATTCTTCAAGTGAACCACATGGCAGCGGGCAGGCGTGGGTGACAGAGACAACAGCTAGTGCGGAGTGCAGCCATACTTGAAACAGTCTTGGTTCTTGGTGTGAATCGCACGGTGGTGAGCAAGTGACAACAAGAGAGGAGAATCAACGTCGATTCAACAATGATAAGGTTTGATGCATTTGATGCAAAATTCGGAGATGCCCGTCCACCGTCGCGACGTCCGTGACGGACGTAGTGTGACGGGGGTGGACGGGCAAAGTCCGTTCCGTCCTCCGTCTGTCCAGGTAGGTCACCTGAGCTCGGAACGGCACGGGAACGGAAGCCACAGTATGGAACCGTCCGGTCCGTGAGGTACGGAAATGGCGTGCATCCCTATGAAGTACAAGAAATTCAAGGACCCACACATCGACGCTGTTACGGTTACACTCGGACCGTTCAGGTGTTTCAGGGATTCTGGACTTCTGCTGCGGAGAGCAACGGGCGTCACTTCAAGAAGCTTCGCTGTCCGGTTCCGTTCAGAGGGTTAGAGTGCGATCAATTAGATCGCGGAGCGGTGATGAACAAGATAGGAATCCTTTCTGAGTGATTGGTGCAATAGATGGTATTTGCAAGACAAAGTCAAGCTTAAGGCTTGCTACTGGTACAAGGGGGTCTTTATATACTAATGGTACATTTGGTCAAGCTTACAGTGATAGACGGGCGACCTATTCGTCTGCTTAGTCCGAAGTAGACGAATGGGTCGTCAGAGGGTCAGTCAGGTACGGTAAGGGGTCAAGGGCTCGGGCAGAAGCATCGGTCAGGGACGCAGGGTCATTGATCAGCTGTTGAGTCATGGGTTGGCCATGGCTCGATTGCGTCACGAGAGGGAAAGGGTAAACGAGAAGCAGAGTATCCAAGAAAAAGGTAAGGCAGTGCGTCCACTGCATCAGACGTCACGGGACTAGAAGAGAATCGGGAAAGAAACGTATCAGACGCCAAGCAAGATTTCCAGACATGAGGTTGTTCCATCAACGCTTTCCGGAGGCATCGAGGTCAATATAAGGTCGCAAATCGAATTGACCATCAAAGTCAGGATTCTCGAGCATCGCTGTCACAACGGCATCAGGGTCACGATACCAGACCTCATAGCCCTTCTGCATCCAGGCCAGCGTGTGCTCATTAACCTCTTCAGGGACTTCTGAAACCAGACACTGCCAGGGGGTGTCGCCGAGCGTACATGAGTCGATAGTGTTGTACATCCCCTCATGGGAGTTAAACAGTGGGGGTGTGTCCGACTCAGCAAGAGATTCTGCCCACAATTCCAGAATGGAATCGATGTTCGGAGCAGATAACTCAGCACTGCGATAAAGAATATCAGTGACCTTGAATGCGATTTCACCGTTGAATGGTGCCCAATCCCCTTGTGGTCTTGTCTGACGGGAATCAGCTGGTGTACCTGCTGGCAAGAAGTTACCATCTCTGTCGCACGGAAGGGCTATACATTGATTCAACAGTGAGTTAATCATCAATGACTTGCCAGAACTGGGAAGGTACACAGCTGCCGCATGTACCAGTTAGGTAGGGATGTTCAATTCTCTGGGCAACTGGACCACCATCGTTGGCAACTAAACCCCTGAGGTCATGGTCTTCATCTTCCCAGATCCTTTCGATATCGACCAGCTGCTTGTTTGAGTTGACATGGACAGTACGCATGTGGTATGTACGTCCATTTTGGCTCTTGAACGTTCGGGGGCATCGGGGCTCAAGACATGGGAGAGAGATCGCCGGCATCACAAGGGCACGAAACCCAGCTCTGGCCTTCGAAGGTTTTAAACATTTTATTAGCAGTTGGAAGCGTATTGTGGGGGATTGCCAGTGGGAGGCTGAGCAGTGCAGTGAAACTTCAGAGCGGGTCGCACCCGAGTCGGGCTAACCACCTAACCTTGGACTCCGAACTCCGAATAATGGGACCCTGACTATGTGTGACGTTGCCTCTCCTCCACTCCTACTCCCTCATTAGAGCAGGAACGTACAATGTACAGATTTGGCATAACTTGGTGAGAAGCTCCCTGATGGTCACTCTGATGAGCATGCCTCAGCTCATTCGCAGGAAAGCAATGTTTGTCACGGCTCTCTACGTCCTCACTTGCAGTCCCGCACGTCATTGAGTCGCAAAACACCAACCTCCTTCCCCTCTGAAGGTGGCATCCAAGTGGTTCAACGGTGTTATAATCAGTCATCGCCATCAAAACAGCCAAATCCCACCCACCCCACACAGCTACGATCGATAAGGGGCAGTTCCCTGTTGAACAGGGACACCCCTTCCTGCCCCTCTCTAACCACATTTGTCCGCTAAACGGATTGAATGCAGATAGGCTACAGTCCCGCACACCATCGAGTCGCAGGACACCAATACCAGCACCCCCTCCTTCCTTCCACGCAGCAAGAACCCACTTACTTTCGACCCCCAAGTGTCAACGCTTACTGAATCATTTGTATGCTCGCTCTGTTTGTAGTGTGTCCATTTCACGAGTAATCACTCTGTCTCTGCAGATGAAGCCCTTCAAACCACTCTGAAGGCCGTCGAACGGGAACTGCTCAGTTACGACAACAAATAAACCCTCAGCAAATGGATGTGCACGGCAGATGCAGGCAAAGCTGTCGGTGAGCATCATTATTTGTGACGTGTCAACCATAACTAACTTTCCCCTCATCGTTTCTAACCTTCCGCTTCCCAATTGGGCAGCAACAACACGCGTTGCAATAGCAGAGGCAGATGGGACAAATGAACCAGGGACAACTGCAGTTTGATCAACAGCAGCATATGCAACAGATACAGCAGCGGTTTCTCCAGGACCAATCCCAATTTAATGCAGGTCAACTAAACGGCCTTGAAGGCGTTCTCGCACAGCAGTATAGCATGCACAATACGCCAATATTTTTTGAGAAGCCTACATCCACCTCTTCGACTACACATTCACAACAGTTTCGTCAACAATCTCCTCAAGGGCTGCAGTTTATGCCGCAGAATCCCCAGTTTCAAATGATGCCACCACCGCCTCCCCGCCCACCGTCATCGCGTCTGAGAACTTCTCAATCGCAGTTATCGCATCATTATGGAGCTCTAGGAGTGGTTACACACTCTTCTCCTGCCTTGGGCGGTGTCGAACCTTGCGAACCATCAATCGCGACAACAACAACGACAACAGTGACATGCCTGATCCTGGTGAGTTTACCTGCACGGCATTTGAGTGTTTCGTTTTGTGACTCACGCAAACCGAACAGACTACCCCGTCTTTGGTGAAATCGGAGGGATGCGGATGCAGCAGCCTCCAAGTCGGCCGAGAACTTCCAGCAGGTTTAGTCTTTTTGGCCAGGGTCACCCTATTGGTACACCAAAACCACCAACACCTATTCAGCCGTCGCTCCCTCACCACCACCACCACCAACAACAATCACAAGCTACTACGCCTACTCACGCGGGTTCACCATTTTCTCAACAGGCAACAGCACTCGGCAGTTACAACTTCAGCCGCAACAACAGCCAACACCGCCGCAACACCAGCTGCAACGACCTCGAGTGCAGACACCACAAGGGTTCCCTCAAGTCCCAGGGACCCCAGTTCCTGGTACACCAGGTCGGAAACGACGGCTTACGGGACAAGATGTTCTGGATGCACAACCGTCGCCTCAATTTGGTTGTATAATGCGTTAACAGGGTTTAGCATGAATAACACAGGCAACGTTGGAACGGGTGGACTCTGTCTATGCCACAATTCATGTGTTCACCAAACCCGACACCATTGGTTGGCGCTGGCAGCGGAATCATGGGACCACCTCATGTTGTACCTTCGCAGGCGAACTCAATGAGCGGTCAAATTCCTCAGCTACCACAAGGCCTCGATGACACCAGTTTTTTCCAGCAACAGCCTACCACAGTTTCCCACCGGGGGCTTCCAACAGGTTCCTTCTCGCACAATACAGCGCACTATCCCACTGACTGACCAACGCGAAATTTCAGGCATGGTGTTCAGTTGGAGTCTGGTTGTGACTGCCTCGACGCCCATCTCACCCCTACTTCCCTCACGCATCCCACCCACCCCACATACCCGGCCATGCACTCCAAGCGTGCCACAAACACACCATTACGCTTTTACTTCCCACACCGGCCACACGACCCCCGCGCCAAGCCCAACAACAACAGGCACAGTCACTTTCACACAACTTTTCTGAAATCTCAAGGCAACGAGCGTCACTTCACCACCCACGAGACCCATAAGCACAATGGAGTCGCGGAGTCACCGAATTGCTGACTTATCGAGCGAGTTCGCGCCGTGCTCAGTTCCATCACCCTCAATTACCGAAGTCTCTATGGGGCGAGGCACGATCTCATTCATTTTATCGTCTGACTGAAGATCTGGACTCCGGCTCGAAGTTTGATTGGCGTGCCACGGAGGCGCGACTCGATCGCCTGAACCCCTATCCCGACGTTCTACACACGACTGTTCATTATGGGCTTGTCGAAACATGCTCACTGAGCACTGACTAGCTTACATGATTTAGAGTCTATTGGGCACACCGATGGGACGAGTGGGCGATGGTACCGATTGCGGAGAAGCATACAGAGATCACGGACCAGTGCATGCAAAGGATCGCGCCGCGCGCGGGCTGAGGAAGCTTCCGCGTGGTACCACTTTCCCCTTACTAGAGAAACTATGTCCTACTAGGAAGTTGTAGAAATTACCTAGAAATAGATTCCAATACAAGCACGACTAGATTTATCTAGCGAAATTAAGCTCAAAAGTAGGCTTACTAGAGTGACTAGCGATAGCGTCCTAGGAATGCTAGTTGTTCTAGTATATGTGATCTTGCTGATGTATGCATGGTGGTACTGACCCTTCTCGCGTTCAAGCTCCATGCTATCCACCTTGGGCCGGCGTTCTT
>QLOU01001113.1:0-34144 GCA_003313715.1 Russula abietina
CGAGGACGCTCTCGAGGAGATCAGGACTAAAGGACGATTGTGGATCCGTGCAATGCAATTCCGAACCACTCGGGAAGATGGAATCTCTTGCTCTTGGCCGTACGGATAATCGGGACTGTCTTGATGGTGCATGGTATGACATTTTGAAAGATCCTACACCACCTGGTACTGTACTACCTTTCCTGTCGCACATCTGATGAACGCGTTGGTGGCGTCGGCGTTAAGAATTCAAATCCCGACCTGCCAAGGCGCGCTTATAAGCGACTAGAATTCCGTCTATTCTCCCTTTCTTCAAGTGTTCGCTCGACCCCTTCCGAAACGTCAGCCTCTCCGGCGCAGAGGTTCACGCTTCTGGTGACGCTCCTTTCAGGTCGACGAAGCGAGGTGCCCCATTCCTTGAGGCGCTCACGAGAAGAAGCGTGGTGCCCGCTTTTCCAGCTCGCTCTCGATATTGTCTCCTGCTTGCTGGATCCACCGTAAAAAGTGTTGATTCGCGACATGAGGCAGAGGGCTCGATGCTGAGCAGCCATGCAGGTGTTATATTCCTAGACTTGCCGTATCTTGTCACTATGTGACTTTGACGGTTTAGTGAAACCATAACGCGAACATGTTTTCCTCATTATTTTTACATGTCATGTAAAGTAGTCCCCTTGCCTGTCGACTTAATTCACCATTGCCCTTATTCGATGTCGTCAAACTGAGAGAATAATTATAGAGCATTGATAACACAACAGTAGGGCCGATAGACACTAGTACTCTAGGAGTGTCCGTGCGACTAATGTCCGTGTTCACCCTCCTCGTCCAAATCCCCAACGTCAAAAATGGGTGACTGTGCACGCTCTTTACCTTTTCGTGAGCTTAATCCGCGGTTATCTAATGGACCACTATCCTCCGCGGGTAAATTTTGAGTCAATGGAATACTTTCTTCCTCATTTTGTGCGACGGGTAATCCAACTAATCTCCGTCTGCGGATGCGGCACCAGAGGACTGAACCGAGGGCGGCGAGTATTAATACAAGAACGATTGCGGCAGATCCGGCATTATAATAGGCTGCATGACAGTGAGACGGGCCCCAAATCTCGAGAGGCTGATCGTACCTTCCCACATTGCCTTGTCCTGCTCTGGTGTCTTCGCAGTAGGACGCGGAGGTGCGGCCGAAGCAGGCTCCTCTTCAGTGAAAGCGGGTTTTGCATTGTTCCCGACGCTGCTCGGGATGCGCGCTGTTCCATCAGTGATGGCAGAGAAGTTCATGCCCATAAACCGCAGTATCATGTCGTGCGTTGCATGTAATTGATCGTACCCGGCCATATGCGAAGCGTTAAAGATCTGTAGGGCCATTTAGCGCCGAACAAAATACCATGTTAGATGACTACCTTCACATAGGTCAAATTTCTTGAGGAGACCCATGTTCCAGCGGGGGTATCGCCAACAGTCCAGGTTTGAGTTTCCACTTCCTGTCAAGGATAATCGGTTTGTGGTTCAAAGGGGAAATCCTGTACGTACTCCCAGCCCAGTGCCTCCATTCCAAGTCAGACCTTGGATGAGGCTTTCTTGACCGAGATAATTGCAAATAAAGTCTTGATCACCAGCGAAAAGCAAGACGGGAATTTTTTCCAGCACACGTGGTAACACTGTGACTGAAGACGGGTCTTTTGCATGTCCTAGCTCGCGCATTACTCGCGGGTGACATTCAATCCATGCCTCTGATTTGGCCTGTGCGTGGAGAGCAGCCAAAACATCAGGTCGCTGTTTGAGTTAGTGAATAGTGACGGGCATAATACTGCGATAACGAGCGTACTCGAAGATACGACGTAATATTTGTAAGATCGTATGGCCAATTCAAACCACATTCCGGTATTTCGTCTTTCAGACGGACATCGTAAACATTGAGACACAGCCCCGCCTTTTCGCTGCGAAAATCATTGGCAAATGACAGCAGATGGATTGGATAGAGACGCACTCTACACCACCGGGCTCATTTGTAACCGACTGCATAAGCCCACTGCAGGCATCAACGTGTATAGGTTCTCCTTCGATCTCATTTAAGACAGCAAGACAGTCGTCAGTCGCTTCTTTCCCTGTCCCATATTGCTGGAAACAAATTAGCTCCAGTCGATTCGTTGACTGCTTATAATCTAACCGCTGTGCCCGGTTCCACTAAGCCATGTTTTACAGCATAGTCGAGGTATGATGGGTATTGTCGTCTTGCGTCAATCCATCCGTTCCCGATAGCCGAGCCTCGAAGGGGAATGCCAAGGGAAGAATTTAAAATCGCGTCCGCTAAATGTATTTACTTAGGATGGCCTATACACATTATTGAAATGCGGGCTCACCAAAGTAGGGAATGTATTGTCCTGCATAGCTCTCGCCTGCTATGTAGGTCTAGTGGTCCCGCTAAGCACTCTTGCCAGTGTGAACGATCAAGTTGATAAAACCCACATCCATTGTTCTGTATTCCGGAAACACAGCATAAAAGTTACGCAGGAATTCCAGGAGCTCATTAGAGGCCTGGATAATGTGTCAGAAGATAAAAAAGGATACATAAAATGCCTCCACCTGGGCTAAAGTTTTCGCATAGCGGTCTGTGCTCACATACGAGAAACCAGTACCGGCAGGTTGATCAACTACATACAAGAGATTTGATTCACCAGACGGACATATTGGAAAGCCAGCACTCACCATAAACCATTGTGGTGTATTCTTCCCAACCACCTTCTATAACTTTAAAACCACCTTTTCCGTCAACACGCCATGGCCCAATCTCCATCATGAGACCGTCAAAGGATGAACATCCAGGACCCCCCTGCGTGAGACGTGTCGATGACTGCTAACGTATTCCATATATATGTGGTACTCACGTTGAACCAAAAAAGGATCCTTTCCTTGTCTGCGGTACGGCGAGCTTTTACGAGTACGAAGTAGAGATGGGAAGTGACTGTGGTATCTGGCAACCTTGCCGCACCCGGATCAGCATTTAGATGACCGGCATAGATGTGAAGCGGGTGAAGTGGGTCTTGGTGAATGTCAGGTAAGGAAGACACGTAGAATGATGCTGCAGAGGGGACTTGATTTACGACGCAAACGGGTCAGAGTCAGCCTTTAGTTCTGCGTTAAGAAGACGCGTACCATCTGTGGGAGCGCTTGATGCAAATGGAATGAGACGAAAAAGGGAGACACAGAGCACTGGCCACCAGTACAGAGGGAACATTATAATCGTCTAGGAGAGAGGAGAAGGTTGCATCGATGGTGGAGGTGAACAAATGGAGACTGGTACTGTAAGAACAATTCCAAGTTAACACTGACGAGCACGCGTGCACAGCCCTATCCTCCCAACACTTTGATATTTTGTGCACAGTTACTCCAATCACTCGCTCGGGGCACCGAGAAGATAAACAAGACCGCTGCCAGACTAACGTGACGTACTCTAAGGAGCGGCTTCGCGTCATACTACAAAATCTGGATGCGGTGCGGTCAAGAACAATAACGAATTCGTTAACGTTGACCACCATCATTATGAGGCTGGACACGCTTGCTCTCGTCGCTCTCGCTTTCGTCGTACCTTCTGGTGCGCAGTATTTCTCCGCTGGCTGGACTCCTGGCCAAGCTGTCCCCACCGCCACCAATACACCGGAACCAACTTCCTCGTCGTTAGCGGCAGAGACAACGCCTTTATCTCCTCTACCCCCTCCACTCCAGGGCCAGTCTCGTTTCGATTTGTCTAACATCCTCTCGACTGGCCCTGTTTCCCGGTTCCTCAATCGTCTTGGGGTTAATATCACGGAGCGGTTGGAAGCTGCTGCTCGAAGTTTTCCAGAAATATGGGACAGCCGTATTCCCTTGGTCGTCGATGATAACTACAACGAACTTATCGTAAACGAAGAGCTCACTGACGAAGAGGAGAAACATCGCGTGTGGCTCCTTATCATGTAAGGCACCTTACGTCCTGGTAAAGCTACTGCCTGACTGACTGACATTTTTCAGCACGGCCTCTACTCAGGGTTCTGGCGTATCTTTGTTTGCAGATCAGCAGTTCGACGAGGCTTACAACACCACGCTGATTGAAAAGGACCTCCCTCATGTTCGTTGGGGTCGCATAGACTACATGAACGTTACCCATCTCACCACTAAATGGGCTGTTTGGAAGTACGGCGTTTTGTTCGTTCCCTCTGTTCCGCCTACTAATATTGAATTTCACACAGTGCACCCGTACTTGTTGCCGTGTCTGACAGAGGGAAATCTCTTCGATTTTGGCGCGCCACCCAGATTCGACTAAGAGCTGAAGCGTTACGCGAATACTTCAAGTCAGGAATGTGGGAACATTACCCACCATGGCAAACCAGCTTCGCTCCAGGTGGCAACAGGTATGTTTTTTTCTGGTCGTGCGAGTAAGAGGTGTAATGTACTTCATTACAGAGAGTTCGTGATGGAATGGCAGGGTATCGTTATGACCAAGTTCTACAACGTCATCCGCGTTCTTCCTCGATGGTCACTCTACATCATATCTGGCATCCTTGGTAGCTTCATCATGAATTTTGTTCACCGCGTAGGGAAGCAAGACTCCACCAAAACTGACCCCACATCGGACAATACTCAATCGACGGTGACTGTTTCGAGTACGGCTGTTGCACCTTCTGTGACAAGCGCCACCCCAGCGAGGGGGAAAGGGAAAAGGGGCAGAAAGTAGCAGTCGAGTGAACAATGCTCGGCACAACGAAGGGTTACGTTGTCTTAGGATTTGTTCAAGAATCTTGTAATATAAAATAGTAAGGGACTTTGTCAACAGTGTTCTATCTGAGTCATGATATTAGATGTGAGTGCTAAGGTGTGTTTCTACTCTTTATAAGGATACTCGAACTTTGGTTGGTCCTTGCGACGCCAAAGCTTGCGTCTTTTTCGAAGAACGTCAGAAGGGCAAGTATGTAATGTATATTCATTGAGAACTCACTTTCTCTTGGTAGGAACATGTTCCACATACACCTCCACACAATACTCCTTTTTGAATTCGCGGATGAATCGTGGATCCCACAACTCACTGGCGACCCCAAGGTCCTTGCAACAGCGCATTAGCGCGTTGCTTTTGCAGGCCTCAGTTGCTGTAGGAATTCCAGAGGGGTCGAAGTACTCTTGCTCACCGCGGGCGATACCAACAAGCCTGAAAAAAAAAGAAGGTTTGAGTTCGAAATCTCAGAAATACGGCTTCACTTACCGCCCAAGACAAACCAGAGCATATTCCCGACTGACTATCTTTGGACCAACATTCGTCTCGCTACGAGGAGCCAAGCCCCAACCACCAGGACCGAAAGCCCTGTTCAAAATCCTGCGATACTTGATTTCTGGGAGGTAAATCATGCCGTCTTGAGGTTGATGATTCATCAGCGGCAGCGGCAGTCACGATGACTTACAAAAGGACGTACCGGGTTTCATCTCAATATCAAGGGGGTCGATGGAAGCCAGAAGAATGTCAGCCACCTCAGAGGGGAACGGTTGGGTCGACAATCCATGGTAGCTGCGTGACCAGTCTGTGGTACTGCCAGTAGGAGGGGCGTCAAAAAGTGGAGGGAAGGTCAACGCGCCAGATGAGGGGATGCTCTCGGCGGGGGTGTTGTTGTTGACAATCTCACTGTCAGCTTCGGTGACGGTTGAGTAGCTGCTGTCCACTGTATCGGCGTTGCCGTTCGTAGAGTTGATTCGACTAGTACTGACACGAGCAGCTAGCAGCGTCTTTTTGATAAGGGAGGGTGTAGACCTAGACAGGACATAGGACCTGCTTCGCAGCGCAACAACGCCGTGGAACATCACGCAGCAGTTAAATGTGAACGCTGGTGGCAAGCTCGGTCCGGGTTTCTCACCCGTGTTACCCGCGTCGGCTCCTTATCAAAGGCTTCGGCATTATCTTTTCACACACACACCCTCTCCTCCAGAAAGAGCTAATTAAGCTATTTCCCTCACCCCTACTGGCTGTGAAGTTTCGTAACCACTTCACCACCGTGTCTCGTGATCCACAGATGCTTCAATACGGTCCCCTTTTTCCTGGGATTTCTGGCACCCGTTTTTGGTCTAGACCTGTTGGTTGAGGGACCATTTCTTATTGCGGCTCTCTAGCGCTGTCATAAACGCTTCGTCGAAGCATCACCATATCTCCCGAGGACCGTGGCACAAATCACTGCTTACTTATGGGAAAGTCGTACTGCATTTCATATTTTCCCTACATATTTAGTCTCTGGATATTCCCCGTTTCTATTGATATCCCGCCCTCTTGCCCCCGTTAGTCTACCATGTCTGCGGACGAAAAGAAGGATTCCATTTCGAACGATGTTACTCCGGTGCCTCAAGATGCTAAGGGCATCAAGGGTATTAGGCGAGCGGATAACATTTTACTCGCAAAGCTAGGCTACAGGAGCGAGTTCAAGCGAGAATTCTCTGTGAGTCTATGCTCTACAACGCATGGCCATTTGATACCGACACGGAACAAGCTTATAGAGACTGTGGCATTCTCCTTTTCCATCATGGGCGTTGTTGCTTCTGTGACTTCAACCTTTTCTTTCCCCCTACTTGCAGGTAATTGTTATTCGAACGCCCTTTGCGCTTTATGATCAAATTCGCTTCATTCACAGGTGGTCATGTCGGAATGATCTGGGGCTGGTTCATCCCTTGCCCGTTTGTTCTGTGCATCGCGGCATCTATGGCTGAGATGACATCTGCCATGCCGTACGTAATTTCTTACGTTTGTCATTTTTGATGACAGACCCGAGCCCCATGAAGGACGAGCGCTGGGCTTTATTATTTCTCTGCCAAGTTGGCTCCGCCAGAGTATGCGCCCTTGGCGAGCTGGATCACTGGGTGGGCGAATGTGACTGGTCAAGTCGCCCTGGTCTGCTCTATCGACTACACCTGGTTAGGCAAATTCTCTACTTCCATGGTCTGATTTTTAACTTCATCATGCTTGGACTCAGTGCACAAATGATTACTACTGCAATCACAATTGGCTCCGATGGGAATGTTGTGCTTGGCTCTGGAGCGACATACGGAATCCTCGTGGCTATCTTGGTGTTTCATGGTGTTGTCTGCTCAGCCGCGACTCGTATCTTGGCGAGGTTGAATCTAGCTTATGTGGTCATCAACAGTGAGCCCACCCCTCCCAACGCCTGTTCTCCTCTTGACAATCCCGCACTCAATTCCATCCAGTTGGAACGACCATTGCAGCTATCATTCTTTTATTTGTCTGTTCAAAACATCGGGGAGAAAGGGTCTCTGCGCACGATGCGTTCACTTTGTATGAGAACAACACCGGATGGGCCGACAGTGAGCACTTCGCATTTGACCACTTACTTTATTTGACCCCTATAAGATGGCTGGGCATTCCTCTTATCATTTACATCTGTGATGTGGACGCTAACCGGATGTAGGCCATTCCTGACTCTGAAGTGAAATCTAATTCGATGAGCATCTCATGACAGACGACTCTGCTGCCCATGTCTCCGAAGAGGTCACTGGAGCAGCCCGAGCAGCCCCAATCGCAATTATGGTCGCCGTAGGGGGTACTCAGCTTTTTGGCTGGTTAACTTACATCGCCGCTTCATTCGCGACGGCGTCAGTTCCGGATCTCCTGACCACCACCCTCCCACTGCCAATGGGCCAACTGTTTTTCAATGTCGTTGGGAAGCATGGAACGCTCGCAATATGGAGTTGTATTATCGTCGTGCAGGTAAGAGGATCTCATCACTGAAGTCGGTTCGGTAAGCCAATGGTTTGCAGTTCGCCACAGGCGCTGCGCAAGGCGTAGATGCTTCTCGCGTTGTCTTTGCGTTCGCACGTGATAACGCTCTCCCTGGCTCGCGATGGTGGAAGCAAGTCAATCCGTACACTCAGACTCCTGTCAACGCCGTCTGGCTTGTCATGTTCGGTGCGGGTATATGCGGCCTTCTCGGGTTCAGTTCTGCTGCGTTGATTTCATTGGCTGGGTGATTATCCATTGACTCCCATTGATACCTCAATCTGATATATATGATCGCCATTCTAGCGCATCTGTTATCGGGCTGTACACGTCATATGCGACACCCATCTTCCTTCGTATCACATCAGGGCGCGACAAGTTCGTTCCTGGAAGCTTTACCTTGGGAAGATGGTTTGTTCCAATCGGTGCTGTTGCTGTTGCATGGGTAGCCTTTATCAACATTTTGCTAATGTTCCCGACCGTGCTACCGGCGACGGCGAAAAATATGAGTGAGTTCCTCACTTATCTCCTCCATCCCTTTACGTAACCCCTACGCCCAGACTATGCGGTTGTCATCATCATGTCTGTGTTCATTTATGCTTCGTTGTCATGGGTATTTTCGGCCCGAAAATGGTTCAAAGGCCCAGTTCGAAACTTGGGCGAAGAGTCGTCCTTGGATGAGAAAGATATCTATGTAGGATAACGTACAGACGAGGGTCGCGTTCCCATCGCGTAATATATTGATTACCTCAGGATCGTCCTTCATAGTTCCCCGGGGAACAACTTCCTCATTTTTGTAGCACCATTCCAATTCTCATCTGTAATCCATTCGATCTGCTGGTCAGTTTTCAGTGCCAACACTCTCTTCCAGTCGTGTTTGTTAGGATGTAGAAATTCTAGCTCTTGCGTTTCCCGGTCGATTGTATCAAGCCAGGTACGCGCTATGTCCATCTGGGGGGCGCTCAGGCCACGAAAGGCCCACAGGGGCCTGTCTGTGCCGTGCGTTACGTAGCCTATGGATCGGCTGAGCAAAATTTTCCCACTCGGGATCAATTTATTTACCGTTCGGTCGTGCCTGCTCAGGCGTCCACTGAATTGTATATCTGAACGTCGGATAACCCGCTCGGAGGAGATCCCTATGGAGAAGCCGAACTGGCAGGTGCACCTGGCCTGTGCCAAGGATTACACCAAACAGCTTCTCAAGTTCTTCGACGTTAGCATCGTCAGGAGGGTTTCCGTAGAGCTCAATCATGCTTTGGACGATTTCTGATGGATAATATCTTTCGAGATTCTCCTGGATGTCCTGTTTATGTTTGATTGGGTGGGCAATAGAATAGAGATACCACTCCTCGGAAAGATCCCCAACGATGACATTGCGGACCCCGTGTTCAAGAAGTCCACGCGCTAGACCCCCAGTACGTTGCCAAGTCATGGGATCTGGCATGTTTGATAACCAGGTAGTACCATCCAAGCATCCTCGAAACGTCCCGTAAGGTCCCAATTTCTCGGTTTCGATGAGCTCGATAATAGAGCGCCAGCTCGTTTTCTCGGGGTCCTGTAAGACGGAAAGTGTGTCTGCAGCATCGGGATCTAATCCTAATGCACGGGATAGCGCCCCAAACTGACAGCGTAACTCATCTGGAGTTTTAGGGTTCATCCTATCATACACCATGTAGCCTGAGTCCCAATGTATGCGTTAGGTAACACATAGGCCTTACACTATAGCGTTTGACTGCAATACAGCAGAGGTGAATGGCGCCTTCACTCCAGACGGTAGCCTTGAGACGTGGTGCAATGCTTGATGGACAGAGTGAGCACCTACAATAACCAAGTGATGCTTAGGAGGATTCCGTATGTTTGCTAAAGGGCATAAGGCCCACCTGCTGATAACCCTGTAAGTTGAATATTTTGCGGGTCTCCTGTTGGAAGATGAAATGACGTTACGCGGGCAAACACTGAACCACCTTATCATACCTCCAAATGCTCTGATATTATCGCGGATCCATTCCAAAGCCATCCATTGATCTTTGAACCCAAAATTCCCCTCGATTCTGGGCTTGCCACAGGCAAGAAACCCGAACACTGAAAGACGATGACCAATATTGACCCAGACTTGGGAACGTTCGGCAGCTATGTCCTGAGCCTGGCTCTCCAGACTATGTGGGGATCCGAACTGGAGGAAACTACCTCACAACCTTGTCGATTAGCGTGTTTTCTTGTCATAGGATGAGCAAGGCGAACCCGCCGTGGATATAGACCTTGACAGGGAATTTAGATTGCATAGGGAACGACGGAGGTGCAACAATATTCAAAAATAGCCTGATTGTTCAGAGCATGAGTACGATATGCATGAGTTACGATCACAACTATCATACGGGTCTTCAGTTGGCTCTCCCAGACCAACCATGTCCTCGTGCTTTCGCCCTGGCATAGTCAATCATCGCTCATAGATCTCGAGATAGTTCAAATCCATCTGTACATACCAGCAGCTTGGCCATTGTTAGAGGGCTGTGCCGCGTCTGGCCAGAGGTCAACGCCGACGTAAACTGATAGGATTGGGGTAGATGGAACCATCTAGACTAACAAGAACTCTCTGTGATGTAGTCCTTGTCCTGGTAACGAAACTCTGGAGGGAGGGAAACGGGATTCTCGAATCTTTGAGGTGGAAGGGCATAAGGTAATTCTGGACATCCCAATCGTGTGGGTCGAATGGGAATACTGATGGACAGATATCCTTACCGAGAAATACTGCTGCACCGTTCTTTGATCTTCCACCGGTTACTGTGCCAAACCGAGTCTCTACTACCACCCTATCATGTGTCTGAGCAAGCTCATCGTGGAGGTGGATTAAGGGTGACATGTTTGATCATGAATCACTCAAAGCCGGATGCCGCGCCAGGCGCGCATCTCATCTTTGTTGATACCAATGAGTGTCTCGAAGCCAGCCAGCGAAGCCAGCCACCACCCAGACGGTGTGACTCCATCAAAGTCACCATCTATTCCGTTGAGACATGAATTATCCAGACCTACAAGCAGCGCCAGCTCTCATCGACCCCCTTCACGTGCCGCAAGCCGACCTCTGTCTAGTGCATCAATTAGACCGACGTCGCGCGCAGGACATGGGACATCTTCCAAGTTTTCTCAACGTCTTCCATCAAGGCAGATGTCCCGTATCATCTCCCTTAGCCATACTTTGGTTTCTCAAATAACCAGTTTGCAACCCGAGGTTGATGGCGGTGAATTTCGCGCCTTGGTGGATGTGGTCACAAAAAGTCTTGATTATAATGTGAAGGCTGCGCCGAGCTCCAGCATGAACGACGTTACCAAGCAGCTGCATGGGTCTGTTTTCCAACTTTACCTTCTTCTCGCTACTGAGCTTGTGTAGTCGTATTGAAAGGGCGCGAATCACCTCACAGGACTCCTGGGCTGATGCCCTTGAGCACTCTTTCTCTCGATTAAAGTCAAGCGCACATAAAATACATGATATTGACTCCGAGATCACTGTGATTATCCTTAATATACGTGCGGCGCAATTTGGCTGACTGTCTCGCATAGCCTACACACCTACCCAATCATTTGATGTTCTTGGTAACCTAAGTTCTCCGTAGTCCCGCTTCAACTGATCCGTTTCTGAAGATCCTCCTTTCAGTACCTCCGACTACGTTGGCCGTGGAACATGCCGAACACTATCTAGAGAGCAGCAGGGCTCCTCGTACGGACTCCGTGTCCATCGGCTGGAAAACCATCTTGGATGAAGAGCCATTCGAAGGGCAACACTGGGAAGGCGTCTATGGTCTCCCACCTGGCAGCACGGTCGAGGGCTGGGAAACGAGGAGCCTTGATAGTACACCACCATATTCCCCTTTGCCACTTGGCAACCCCAGTCTCTCTCCTTCTCTGTCATCGACAGACTCACTTCCATCTATCGGAGAAAAATCATTCTTGAATCAAGACGACTCGGCCCGCATGGCTACTATGTCTAGTTTTGGTCATCGCCAACTGATTGAAGATCTACAACGGAGGCAGTATTGGAGAACTGAGTATCAGACCGACGCCGTATCAACATCTTCATTTGCCATCAAGAATGCTTCATCACTTGGCATGTCGTTTAATTGCTTTGTTTAAAAATAGTTGGCTGATTCTTCTTTGTGCAGGACCCTCGGTCGATCTCATATTGACTGAACGGAATTCGTTGAAGCACGGTGTCCCACACACAGTTGTCAGCAGAACAGCTTCCCTAATTCGATTACTAGTATTAACATGACTATAATTGCTCCCATAGAAATACATCAACGAGCACGACGCAGTGCGTGAAATTTTAATGGCATTTCAAGGGTACAAGAATTTCTTTCTAAGATGGACCCAATCTGAAAACGGAACTTTCTCGTTTGAGGCATGTCTTCCGGTTTATCTATCTTGCCATCTTTCGGCTCAAGCAACATCACAGCCTACCCCAGACGCCCCGCGGGTCGTCCATCTGACAGAAGGTAGCCAGCTATCTACCATCAAATCATTCGCGCAAACTGCTTCAACAATAGAACACCTTAGAAGATTTGTTACATGCGTCTCTGGGAGGACAGCAAAACTAAACGCTCGCGTTGCGGTTGACTTCCGTCGCAATACTCGCACTGTAGAAGCTTTCTCCGAGGCGGTGGAGATCCAGATTGGCTTATTCAACTCTTGGTGTGCGAGTCAGGAACGTGACATAATTCTTTCCTTGGTCGGAAATGGACCTCCATTAACCGTTAGCTTTCTAAAGTTGGAGAAGAGCGTACGGGACTCATTCTCACAAGTCTTTGATGCCCTATTAGACGTCCTCAGGAAAGTGATGCGTAAGGCTTCCGGGACACAGGATAAGAATATGGAAGTATGGATGCTTCTCGATCTTCCGATACGGTTCTCCCCTTTCACCATGTCCACGTTGCTTTTGGACACACTGCTCTCCGCTGCAGACTCCAGTTCCTCGAACGGAGAAACGGAAACCTCTAAGGCCCTGATGCAAGTATTCGCAGCGTCAGCAGAACCAATATGGACTATGACAGGCTTATGGTTGAAACATGGCATGCCAACACAGGATCAAACACGTTTGCAAGAAGGCGACAGCCTTACTGCTTTAGATGATGAATTTTTTATTCAAGACAATGGCCTGTCAATACTCGACTCTGATTTTTGGACCGACGGCTTTACAATATGCGAGGCAAGCCCAGAGGCTCACGCATCTGAGTCTGCATCCGTTCTTCTGGATCTTACAGCCAATCATGTCCTTCGGGCGGGGAAGGCTGTCGGTCTTCTTCGTATTCTCGATTTGTCTCTTACCAATGATCCGATACCCGAATCTACATGGATGGCCGACTGGCCCACCTTCACTGCCTTGCTGCACGAACATTATGCTGCAGCACTAGTCGAGACTTCCAAAGAGCATTTAGCTCGGTTTATCCATGATATTATCTTGCCCCGCTGTCAGATCCCCCAGAAACGCCTGGCGCAAGTCGCACTCAGCGAATGTGACCTCTGGTTGCATCTCACTGCCATGGAGGAACTGTACCTTATGAGGAAGGGCGACGCCATATCGTACTTCTCTGACACACTTTTTGCTAAAGTGGGTCGAATCTTTGCCTCGGTACATCGACATACTGATGCTGATACGCATCTACCTAGATGGATTTAGGGCAATTTTGGAGTGATTTCCATTTCTTGAATAATACATTCCGCGATTCTCTGAATAAATACTCCATCAATTGGATCGAACCAACATTAGTCCACTTCTCGTATTCTGGATCGAGGGACAAGGCTTCAAGGGGAAATGTTGACGCTTTAGAAGACTTACTCGTGGAATATGCTGCGCCGTTTCCCCTCACCTACGTCTTTGGTATGCATGCTTCTGGCGTCTATTGTTCTATCTTCGTTTTTCTGCTACAAATACATCGCGCCAAGAATGTGCTGGAGGGCGCGCGCATGCGAGACATTACCACTCACCTAGAATTGAAAGAATGTGGCAATAAGATCATATTCGCAATGCGCAGCAAGTTGATTTGGTTCAACAAGTGTGTTCTCCCGTCAATCTCTTTTCCTATGTATTGACAATCTACTGTGGCAGTACTCTGCTTAATTTTATGGCGACCCACGTAGGTGATTGCGCATTTCTCACTCTTCACTACCTCAAACCTCATTTGCAGGTCTTGCATCGACAAGTACTCGGCTTCCATGCGTCTTTAAAGGTCGCTGGGTCCCTGGATGAGATAATAAGCCTGCACAACTTACAGTAAGTCCTTCAAGGAATCACCGCTGGCATTGGTTTTGATACACCGGCTACAGTCTCCAAAGATTAGAAAGCGAGTGCTTCTTGCAGAACAACGTCTGTCGTTTCAGTTAGTATTAGGGATCGGGCGCGGTTTCTAATATGCCAGGTGACTAGATGATCGCCTTGCGTCAAGCCATCCTCTCCATTCTCAACATGACCTTGCGCTTCCGTGATGCCCTCACCGCGGATGTTGGGGAAGTTCCCAAGATGGCGCAATTTTCAAAAAAAATCGATTCCTACCGCATTCGGCGACAACAGCATGGAAGAAAGGGCCCAATGATTGGATTCGCAAGGATACCGCGGGAAGCCGCCCTAGTTTCTGATAGTGAGTCTGACCTCGAAGACGAGGAAGAAGCATTGAGGCACGGCCGCTTTGGTTCCCAACACCATAACGAACCGCCTGTTTCGCGGGGTGGTCAGCAACTGTTTAGTGACATTTACGAGATGCAAGAGGAACTGGATAAACTTGTACGGTTCGTCCAAAGAGAAGTCGAGGGTCTTGCAGGCGGCGCATCAGGGACAGCTTCCACTTTCAGTGTACTTGCGTTCGCACTAGAAGACTGGGGTAGATAGGATTCTCAGTCGGAGAAAGCATAACAGGAGAGCTTTGACGTATTTCACGCACTCGTAGTACATAGGTATATCCATCCCTATCTATTGGTTCTAGGTACAACGTAGCTAGAAGGTGCATTTTATACCAGTTACAATGGTCGTAACTTTGGGTGTCATCATGATCTGGCTGACCGTAAAGCATGTCTGGGGCTAGCGAAGGGATGCAACTAATGTGCACTCTTCGGCTGCTCTGGCCTCCTCCACTTGCCTAGTCTCAAGTAAGGTAGGACAATGTGAATCCTACGCCAGTTAGATCAGTACAACGTAAAAGGGGTTGGCCGGTCTGCAAGTCGAGGGAAAGCGTTGGTATTCGCCAAGACGACCATTTGTTTCTCGTGTGATATATATCCCCGCATGTAGCCCTTGTAGACCATATTTGCTACAAGACATTCCGCCTCCTCGGAAGAAACGTCCATGCCAGATACACGCAGGGAGCTGTGGAACATCGCCACAGGGATGCGGTTACTCTTTTCTGAGGCCACCCAGCTAGAGGTAACATCGTCAGTCGCCATGTCTAAGAGTAAAGCTGTATAACATACACTCGTCGGAACAACCCTCTGATACAAATTTCTCGAGCTTTCTCAAGTGTAAGCCAAATATTAAGGTCGATTAGACGGCGTTCGAACTTGTCTAGGGCGGTATCGAAGCCTTGTATATCTCCCTTCCGTATTGCGGAAATAAAAGGCGCATATAGTTCGTGTAAAACCGGGAATCGGCTTAAAAGCTCCGTTGAAGGTAAGTGACCCCGCAAAATCCGTAGAGGAATTAGATATGTCAATATGCGTCTGTAACAAAATGTGAGGAACGGACACGATTCTAGCAGCTATCCTACGCACTCTTGATTGTTGCGAGCCTCTAGGTGGCAATTATAAAATGCAAAAGTTAATTCTTGCTCCGACTGGCTCCGGTTTCAATAAAGTTATGATCCTAGGTGCAGTTCCTTACTTTCGTGTAGTCTTCGTTCAAAAAGCCCAGCATGCCCAAGTAATATCTGTACGTTACCTGATCTCAGGTCAGACTATGTCGAGGAGGGGGAAATGTCCTCTGACCTGATGAGCTCTCGGGTATTCATGCAACGGAGGAATATCTCGATTCGCCTCCAACGCTCTGAGGATGTTCTTCGAGAGCGAGATACGTCGAACCTTAGGGAGAATGTTCACACCTTGGGAAAGACAATGTGACGACGCATCGGCTTACCCGAAAGTAGCTTTTAAGAACCAGACCGACGACGTAGTACACCCCCCACTTCCTTGACATCTGATAAGAGGAGGTTCTAGAGACACGTTGGCTTGTATGTCTGGATGGGTACAATTGATCTGCACCTGTCTGTGACACAATTTGAGAAAGCCTTGGATATTATCCTAGCAGCCTCCTCCATACAGTCACTTTTCTGACTTATGTCCCGCGCTTGAACGTCCGCCTGCAGAGAGTATCAGCCCTGGTTTAGACTAGGAGGGTGCACTCACATCGAAGGCCAGATCACGTAGGTCGCGGAGGGTGGCGAAAAGTGCGGGAAGAGTCCAGCCGCTGTTGTTGGTAAAGAACCGGAGAAACAAACTGATGAAATAGATACGAAGGGCACGGGTGTTAGGGGATAAGATGGAGAGGTGTTGCACACTCACTTGACCAGTTGCGTGTGTTCCTTAAACGCGTCGGCATAACGCTGTTTTGCGACGTGTGTAATGACCAAGACATATTGAATTGCTATTTCGTCCCACGGAGACTCTATCGCGCCTTCGTACCGAGACATAGATTGTCGCTGTGCATGGACGTTGCATTTTCAGGGAGAAACCGTGACAGTTGGAGAGAACCGCGACGCACGGTTGGGTTGCGAAATTCTTTTATGAGGTCTTTGCTGTGGGAGCTAACTGGGCGAACAAGGTAGGCCAAGTCGAGGCCATTCTCATCGCGCAATGCGGAGGCTATCAGAGTCAAGAATTGAGTGTAGTTTACTGGCATGATTGCCTCGAGTCGTCGGCCAACCAAAAATCCAACATAAATCTCCCGCGGATCTTATCAACTGATTACATAACAAAATGGCTCTTCAACCCTCTCTTCGACCTCTCCTAATCGTTGGCAAGCCAGACGCTCCCCACACTCTCGACATCTTCCGTATGTCTCGGTTTTTGTCAGTTTTTTTGTCATTCACCTATTGTGGGGACCAGTCGATTATGTCTGTCCCTTCAGGTGACAGTCGTCTCTTACTTTCATTCCGGTTCTTGAACTTCATCCTGCAATTAGCCGCAAAATTTCTGTTACCATCGACCAAATCGTGAAGCCATGGATCGATGTCGGTGGTCGATATGAAGGCAAGATAAAGGTCATATTCCGGAATCAAGTTCAACCCTGGCATGGTGCCTCGACGTTCACGCATGAAGCTGGTCTTGCCGTAACCATCCCTGGTTTATCTCAAAATAACCTGATATACATATGATGTATAGGCTGCCCGCGTCTCGCCAGACAAATTCTGGCCCTTTTCTTTGAGGGTAAGGCTGAGTGCTTGTCCGACTCTGACCTTTCCTGAGAAGCCTTGAGTAGTTGCTTCAGAGACAAGAGGAATACTATGACATCCCCGCCTCCACTCTGACGCCCCTACAGATCCGCGAGAAGCTAGCCTCCTTATACGCCGAGTCGGGTGTCTCGGGCGATCAGGTAGAGGCCTTCAAGGATCTCTTGAGAAATAAGAGCACCCCTAATGGTGGTGTTTCCGTTACTGATGAGCTCAAGTACACCAGTATGTTCTATCCGCGGCTGATTTAAGGCTCAATTCTGACGAATTTATCATTCCGCAGTAAAATTCTCCCGGCAGAATGGGGTCCACGTTTCCCCTTCGGTGTTGTGGGATGGGTTACTTGTCAGTGAGATCTCGAGCTCGTGGGGCGAAACTGAATGGGCAAAATTCTTGGAGCAGAAAGTGGCAGTGTAGTTTTTTGAAAATAACAAGGTACTAAGAGATGTACGAAGTTGGTAGTTGAATGTACTGAAGTGAACGTAATAAATATGGCCTTATGACGGAGAAAGCAGCTTTCGGAGCATTTTCCGAATGGACTGAGGGTCTGCCGTACCTTTGCTGGATTTCATAACCCGACCCAAGAGCTTATTGATAACATTAGGGACCCCACGGCGCATTGCATCTGCCTCTTCTGGCATCTCAGCTATGACCTGCGTACATAACCGTTCGAAAAAATCATCTCCGTTATTGGCCAAGAGGCCAAGACGTTTTGCCAGTTCCGATGGTGCCTCGGGCGATGGGTGATCGAGCATATGTCGCAACAATATTTTTCCTGATGATCCTAAACCTCCGTCAAACTCCCAAAGACAAACATCAGATCCCGGACTATCGCCTTACCAGTTACCATGCCATCTCGAACCATGTCAATTAGTCCTCCCATCTGTCCCACGGAGAGCGTGTTTTCGCGGAACGGTTTTCTTCGTAGAGAAAGCTGTCCCAAAAGCTCATGTAATATCCTTTATCCATTCGGTTCAATCGTATAAGCAAAGCTCAGAGTTCGTATTATCCAGTATTTACGCACCAGTTTACTACAATCTTTGAACCGCGGCCCTCAGCCAATGCCTCAAAATATGCGACAGCTCCACTGTTCAGTCGGCCATCAAGACCAACATCATTTCCTGAATCGACCGCCATCAGTATGTCGATATCCTGCGGACTCAGTCCGCGAAGCGATAAACGTTCTCTGATTTCATTGGAAAGCGCAGGCATCTCATCGCGAACGGATGCGACATATTCCTACCATGTGGCAAGTGAGTTGATAGACGCCAGAGTGAGAGACTTCTGACCGGAGTTAGAAGCAATGGGGGTAGATTAGGATCCGGCATATAACGATAATCTGGTGCCTCTTCTTTGCTTCGTAATGTGAACGTTTCCCCTGTATCTTCATTGAAACCACGTGTCTCTTGCGATACCGATTCGCCGCTGTTTAGAATACCAATTTGTCTATGCACCTCCGACCCTGAACAGAGGAGAGTTAGCTTTTGACAGTAATAACAAAGATTGATACAGATGTAGAATTACCAATTGCCACTATCATGAAGCGAATACTATTAAGATTTTTAATTTCGCATCGTGTCCCAGGCGCTTGCCCTTGACGGTTTACAGACACGTTCACATCACAACGTAAAGATCCCTGACTAAATCAGTATCGTCGAGTCTCCATCAAGGGGCATACATACCTGCTCCATGTTCCCATCACTGGCTGCAACAGATCTAAGCACAGCCTGCAGGGTCCGGACGTATTCACCAGCTTCCTCTGGTGATCTATGATAATATAGATTACAGCGACATGAGTAATGCTGTCGGTCACACGCAAGTCTCGATGCGTACCGAATATCTGGCTTCGACACAATTTCCATGAGACCTACCCCCGCTCGATTCAAATCTATTGACGAGAACCGGCGGCGAGGGTCAACCATCGACTTCGCGGTATCCTAGTGACCATGAGTCATACCTCGGAATGAAAATGAAAGGCTGAAGGGTTACCTGTTCCAGTTGGATCTGTTGGATACCAACAGACGCATTGCTCTGAGGAAGAAATACATGTCCTCCCCGGGCTATGGGACCTAGCGGGAAAGGGTTGGGAGGCTGATATTGAATAAGGGCTATGGTCTAGTCCGCACTATAGTGCTGGGTAATTTGATACCCTGCAGGAAGGTCTGAGTAGAAATAATGTTTCCTGTCAAACGTCGAACGCCGTTGAATGTCTGATTTCAGTGCGATGGCAGTTCTGATGGCAAGGTTGATACACGTAGTATTGATCCGCTAAGAACCCGCCGTGATGAACTTTTTGCTGAACGGGAGAAAAAGGACTGGTCACTCACGGGAAGTGTTCCCGGAAATGCAGCGTCGTATGGAGACACATGTGCATTTGGTTTGCTCCCGGGATCGGGGGTCCAGGTCTCTGAGATACAGAAAAAGCGATGTGAGCGTCGGTCTGCGCAGCGCGAGCTATTCAGTCAGAAGAAGACTCACGAGAAAACAGTTTCTCGCGCGACTTTATTTGCGCGTGCGTCTCAATGCCAATGACGACCTGCCAACCCGGCCATCGGTTGTCTTGCCCAATCTTGTTGGTACTGGCCTGGCTGGTGCTGTACGGTCTGTAAGATGTCCGGAACGGTGAAGCCCGCAATCGGAGTACCATGAGAACTTTGGCCAGCCAAACGCAGCGCGGCTATCCCCATCCTCTCCAGACTCGAACCAGTACCCACAGTTCACAACTCTTAGTTTTCCCCCTTACTTCCATACACAGCGACCCCCGATAGACCCTCAATCATCGTTACGAACAATGCTTCGATGTCAACCGCTATTAAAAAAGGTCGATATAATTATATCCCGTTGAAACAGGATCACCCATCCTAAACCTTGCGTAGTGCGACCAAGGCGTCGTTGGTTGCCAGCATCGCCCCAATTCTCATTCTTTTGGTCACCGGACAGACAAGGTATTATTTTAGGTACGTATCCCGAGGACCCTTTTTTTATGCTTCGGCACCGGGTGCGTACAAAGTCGACAATTCCGATATTCGACTGTCCATCACGTTCATCTGTCTCTGTTCAGGGCTCGTTTTAATACCTCTTCTCCGCTGATTGGTGTCACACACCCCTGGTAGAATCGAACCCGTATATGATCGTTGTTTACGCGACCATCATGTACAGGTCCGATCCTACGCTGGCGCAGTTGAACGCCCGATACCTCAACTGGCATTTTAAACTCGAGCGTCCAGGTTGGTCCTCGTCCGTAATTTGGGGTTTTGCAAACGGGCATTCCCCCTGGTGATGGTAATGAAAACGCTGGTATTGGATTTCGACCGACCGATTACGGCGCGTACCAACACACTACGGGTGAAGCGGCGTTTTGCTTCCGCTATCGATATCGATCCCCGAGCGTTCTCCCGAGACGCGTTGCGTAGGCACAAGGACCCTAATTTCTATTCGATCCAAGATGCAGCATTCAAGTTCGCGAGGCTGCGCACCGGCTCCTCGTAGATATGTCCCGTTACGCTCTACGATCGTCCTCGGCAGCACCCTTATAGATTCCGCCGACAGGTATGCTTTCTCCGTAACCATTGATCTTTCGTCCCGAGACCTAAATGGCGAAATTTTTGGATGAACGCTGGCTATAGTCGGAGTCTCGAGTACGAGGGTTGTGGGGTTGGCTGAGCACTACTATTCGGAATTTTCACTGTCGGACGGCGCTGTAGAACACTTGTATTTGTTATCCCGTACAGCGTCGAAAAAATCCCGCCTCTTGGAGATTGCTAATTGAGATTGCTAATTCCAGCTCGTCCCCAGTACTGGCTACCTCATCCGCCATTGTTTGACTCCGTGTGCCTGTTCATGTGGAGCCTGCATCACCATCACCAACAGTTAATCTGTTATCAACCCCATCATCCATCAACGCATTTGGAATACAGATTAAACTGGACTTAGACTTCACTTCTTTGAGCCCAAGATTGGTGGCGAATGTCCCTAATGGAAACTGTCCCAGCGAGTATGACCAACATGAGGCGGTACAACCCTGGTTGCGACCCGATGATATCACACGTGGATTATCATGTTCATATTATTTATAAAATCCATACGAATAGGAATACATGTATGAGCTGTAAAAAAAACCCGAAAAGTACACAGTAGATACTCTACGCCCTGCGGAGCGAATGCTTGCAAAGAAAGAAACAGTGAAAGTACAAGCCAGAGCAAGGAGAATCGAGTACCGTTAGGCCATTGGATTGGACCACAAACTTGGCAAGTGTCAGATGTAGCCCCTAGTAATGGAATTGAATAAATCCAAGTCAATACTGAACCAGAAGCAAGAAGACTTGTTAACCGGTACATGGACCGCGGTCGAGGGTACTCTTCTGAGAAAGACTGCACGGTCCCCTAGAAGTGTTTTACTATGGGACACTCGCGCCTGTCCCGACTGCAACGCTCTCGCCGTAAGGAACTTGGGGTGGCTTGATGTTGGCCTGGTCTTTGATATCCACAGAACGCATTGATGTCGGGGCCGCAGTTGCAACGACAGCAGTTTGAGGAACACGAGGGATGGTTGAAACCCCATTCTCACTGGCTTTGACGACCTGGGTAGATGTTGAATCCGAAACAACGTTATATGACGGCCTTTCGAAGCTACATCAAAACAAGACTAGGTCGAGAAAGAGTCCTATTGTGAAGCGTACCGCGGCTTCTTTGTGACGGGGAGGTCTGGTGACACATCATTGGCCTTCTCTGCGGGCTGAAGTGGGAGGAGATGGTCGCCAGGGATGAGAAGAGGCAAACATATTTCCTTGCATGGTACGCACCTTGGGTTGCTTCGGTCTTTTCTTAGTGACTGGTTTAGGTTGCCGCTCTCCAGGATCAAACACATTATCAGGAAGGCCAGAGCTGTCCAGTTGTGAATCCCAGGCCAAGAGAGTAGCTCATGACCTACCTTTTTATGTGCCGCACGATGATGCCCATCTTAACTTCATCGAATTTATCCCAGCCTTTAACCATCTTAGTAAAGTCAGCGGTTGGCCAAGAGATATCAAGTCTCCGAGGACCCGTGGAACCGGCTTTATTCAGTGGGTAGGTAGGGACCATGAGCAATATATTTGATCCAAGTACTTGCTAATCCACGCACGTTGCTTGGCTTCAATTCCGAGCCCGACATAAAATGTCGTCGAAAATACCGGTCGTGAACCCTCTACTCCCTCGATGTCCTCGGCTTTCCGCTTTGCAATCGCCGGTGTAGTGTCTCCCTGAGCAACAAGGCGGATCTCATCGTCTGATATACAGTACGCAACTTGCTCAAAACCCTTAATAAAGGGGTGGGCAAGAGTCAAAGACTCGGTAAGTTCAAGCTTCATGACCAACTGTCGTAGTCGAGACTCAACGGTACCAGCCCTAGAAAGTTACGACGTGAAGAACTTGGGGATTTTGAGAGAATGAGAATCTATATACCACTTGATTTGCAGGTCATGGTCGCCGGTGGATGCGATGATTTGAAGGTAATACCGGTATTTATGAAAGAAATCGTGTTTTGCAAAAAGCTCAGACCAATCCGCTGATCCGACGATGACCTTATCCACAATATCCGCCCCTAATGAGGTATTAGTGCCATAACCGAGCAGAGCGATCCCAGGCAAACCCTTTTTGAATTCCTCAGTCATAACCATTTGCGTCGAGGCGGTAACATTATGAGTAGCACACATAGCAGGATATGCAGGTGTGATGATAGGCATTCGATGTGCTCGGTCGCTGGGATACAACTAGTAGACGAGTCAGAACAGAACTCACAAAAGTCAACATAGAGTATCATACCTTTGGGTTCCATATCCGGACTTGTAAAGGCCCATCTTCGATCTGTTTGAGTAATACAGGTTGTGGCCATGCCCTAATAGATATGAAGTGAGACCCCAATGCCGAAGATTTGATCCGCACCATTGATGCATGATAATAAAAAATCGGCTGACAATCGCGCCAGCGACTGCATTGGGGTATAGTTGGCATATGCGCGCAACGAGCATGGCCCAGGCAACCCCTCCGAGGAATCCGTTCACGTTGGAATATATAGCACGCCCTGCAACAGAAAACGTCAGGCTGGGATGCCGGGCATGCATGTCGATGACACGAACGGGAAGCCCAGAGTTTGATACATCGTAGAGCATCACGAAAGACATTGACATTGGGGACGAGGCGCAATATCTGGTCGGTAACGCGAGATCCTGGACCACGTCAACAATCGACATCACACTTGGAGACTGGGCGGAGACGTATGAGATACCTCCTAGACTTCGGATGCACCGGTCGTCCAAATTGCGCAGTAGATTATCATCTTGCAAGGTCAAGTCGTCTGGTATTGACGAGAGCGCAAGACGAGCCATGAGAAAATCGATTGGGATCCCCGAGATTTTCAGTTTGATGATGGGGACATAGGCATCGGGAACACCCTGCGCAGGTGAGCTCTCGAGAAACCGGCAGGAAGACTTGATGGCTCACCGAAACCTCGGTCACTCCCTCTGTGTTCCTGAGCATACCCTCGAACACCTCAAAGAAATCTTCTCGGGAGACGTGCTTCGGAACAACACATAACGTGTCGATGTCACTACCTGGACCATGTACACCCAGACGGTACGACCCGAATGTAAAGATTTTCCCTCCAGCGGTTTCCGCTGCGGCCTCTGAGAGACCGCGTGCTAACGACACAGTCTTGACGAAGGACTTGACAAGGGCCGCGAGACGACCTAGTACGATTTCTCTGGAAAAAAACCAATGTCAGTGAGACGTGTTCGTGATCGCTAGTGAGTAACAGCGTCTACGGCTTGGGTCGTTGAAGAAACGGAACATAATTTGGGTGACGAAGGCATCAAGTGTGTGATGACGGAAAGGCGTACGCACCGTGTTCTAGCCTCTTCTTCACTCTCCATCGTGTTTTGTCTGCGAAGTTCATCCATAAGAGTAGTAGTCACCTCTTTTTCTCTTTCGGTTGATTCACTGGTTGCAATTGGAGGGGTGACTCCGAGATACCTGCTTCAGATGGGTGCTCATCATATTGTTCCGGTCAGTGCATCGTCAGGCTTACCTTTGATTGCTATCCATTTGTAATATGGTCTATGCAGGTAATAAGCAGAGGGACTTCGTCTGGGCTATCAATCTTTCGTCCGACCTTGAGGGAAACTTGAACCCGAGCGAGAAAGTTGTGCGCGCGAGGTAATGTGTGTGCTTATGTCATCGAGCGAGAAAATCGACAGATTTTGTCACAGTAACAACAAACAAGACAATGTAGTAATAGTGTATTCTATCAATGCAATGAAAATATCGACAGTAGATCGTGACAATTCAAAATTGGTTACTGATAAATAGATTTGGGAAGATGAAATTGATGACGGTGGGGTAGTGAGCTGCAGCTTGAAGGCTAGCCCTTCACCGACTGACGATAAGCACCGCCTGACTTCGTGAGCTGACGTTTCAACGCCCATCTCCGTACGACGATGATTCCTACGATGATAGCAACAACGGCAGCTATGATGCCAATTACCAAACCAGCTTTTGCACCTCCTGAGGAATGTTTGGCGGGAGCCTGGCCTGACGTGGATGTGGCAGTTGGTGGCGTGGATGTGGTTGTAGGGTTGCCGCCGTATGGCCAGTAATCACCGCCAGCCGGAGGAATAACACAAGTCAACCCTTTGGCGTCTTGCACGGATTGAAACTGAGATTGGAGATTGCTCGTAGTTACATTCGCAGACCCGACGATGAAGGCAGCACTCGGTGGTGTAGGGTCGGAGGCGGTACAATTCGGTCCTCGAGAGCCAATGAAGGAGGTATTTCCAAACAGTATGTTTCCTTGAACTGTGAAATTGTTAGCCGACGTGATGGCAACGCCGTATCCGAATGCGCCCGAAAGCCTGTTATTCACGACGGTACCCGAGGAGCTGACATTGGCGCCAAACTGGTCGACAAACCACGTCTGAGGCCCAATGGCGAACCCGATTCTATGCAACATGTGAGACGTGAAGACGCATTTATCGAAAGACGACAAACTTGACTATGACATCGTCCACATTATCGCCATCGTTTTGAGTGGTTGATTTCGAGTCTGTAGCAAATCCCCCAAGGACGGTGTTGTTCTCGACGATAGTTCCAGTATAATTGCCGCCCCATGGTTGCACATCAACCAAATTTATTCCACCAAGTAATGTTCTCTGGACAGATGGTAAGCGTCCCCGAAAATGGCTTTAACAAAATATATCGTACATTTTCGACCCAGATAGTGTTGTTCGTTACAAGCGTTCCAGGGGCGCCGAACAGGACGATACCACCGTCCGTCGGGTTGTTCACCATGTTGTTACGAACGAGGGAGGAACGGCAGCTGACGCTGATACCATCAGCCCACTGCTGAAAAACATCTGACCCGCATGGACCAATGTCGTTGTTCTGAATGGTGACGTTGTTGCAAAGGAGGCCGCCCTCAGCGATATGGAGGCAAGACCAGCTACGCGGATCGAAAGAGTGAACGTATTCGATCAGCTGACCCGAATTTGGACCGCCCATTTCTATATTTGCACCACCGATAGTTGGAGAAGCCTCGCCACGAGTTCCATTGATCTGATGATGACGTAAATAAAGGGTTTCGATCATCGAAGTGAAACACGCACCTGGACGTTACGCAGTATGATGTTACTACAGTTTGGGCAAGTACCGTCTATTGCCGTGGTATGACCCACTCCGTTTGAGACTGGACCGCTCACGACCAAAGTCGCTCTGGATTCATCCGTAGGATAGTCCACAGTGCTGATCTCCTGATTGGCTGCGGCGAAAAAAATTGGGGCCTGAATCCTGTACTGTGCATTGGGACAAAGACGTAACACGAAACCAGGGCCGGAAGAGTTGAGAGCAATATTCAAACGATCAGTTACAGTGTTGGCTGGGTCTGGGGATATACACGCTGCATTGTTTTGTCTATGTGACAGGCCTGGGCTGGAGGCTAATTAGCCACTATAAGAAACGTTTTGAGTAAGTATACTTGCTGGAAAGGGGCATTTTGCCTCTGGACGAATTTCGAAGCGAAAGCCGAGGGGGCGAGGATGGTGACCGTTGCTAGGAGAAAAAAATTGGGTTGAAGGAACATGGGCGAGGCTAGAAAGTAGAGGTGAGTCCGGGTTGAGATCAAGGACACCTCTTTGGAAGAGTAAAGACAGTACTAGTGGGACGTGAAAACGGCGTGTTTTGGACGGCCTCGAACGCCACGAGAGCGCCACGAGGTTCACGATCGCGGGCACTTTTACCCGTTGACGGGCCAAGCCGGGGTTGCCTATTTCGGGTGGATAGATCTAAGCAGTGCTTCTACCCCCTTTAACCCGTCGGATTTACTGGCTTCACCCCTCGCTTTTCTCTCTCTCTTCCGCTCCTTTCTTGCCCGTCTCTCTTCCGGCGTCTCATCTTTTCTCGCTTTGGTCCCCTTGGCTTTCTTTCCTTTCCTCTTGGCTCGTTCTTCCCGCCATTTCTCCAGTAAGTAGTCTCGCATAGGATCGTCCGGATCAATATTAGGAGCCGACGACGCAGATGATTCCGAGGCGCCATCGTCTGGAGAAAGTGTAAGCGAATCGATAAATGGGGCAGTGTAGGACATATTCACCAATCATCTCAGGCTTCGCGTTCAGACTTTGTTCTTCGCGATCTTTCCATTCACCGTCCTCACCCTTGACTCTTGCTTGTTTATACTTCTTCACGTGGTCAACGCGTAGTGTTCTCTCCAGTACATTCGCACCATTGAGATTGTCAACCGCGAGTATCGTGGACCGCTGATCTTCATACATGAGGAAGCCAAAGCCTTTGGTCTTTCCTGTTTCTTTGTCACGGGGAAGATTGATATCAACCACCTCACCATATCTATCATACCGATCAGTACGGTAAAAGAACGCGCATTAAGATGGCTTACTGTGAGAATATAGTAATGACGTCCCCTTCGGTCAGGTCGTAGTGAAGGCCCCCAATGAATATGTATGCCGAATCTGAGGTATCTTAAGTCCGACGATGATGACGATAAGCTGTTCATAACCGACTCACCTTTGTATTCGTCATGCCAAGAGGCTGAGCCTACCCCTAGCTCGAGCTCACGCTCGTTGATCTTGTTTATTTCACGGACAACGCTGCAGCAGATGGATAAGGATGGGCAACGCCCCGTATTTGTCGAACTAATGGACGTACTTCATGATCGTATGTCTTGAACCAAACCCAAATTCACACGCCACAAGCGACTTTGCAATCTCTCTCAATTATTTTTGCCTCGTCTCTTATGGCTTCATTCTCGCTACCTCCAATTCACGATAATCCCGATGGCAGTTGGGGACCATCGTCATCCAACCTTCCAGAGACATTCAAGTTTAAGGACATTCCCTATGCGCCCTATTCCAAGTCAGATAAACTCGGTCGGTTTGCAGACTGGAATGACATCTCTGGAGATAATCGGCAAGCGGCATCGGGTGCTGCTGTAAACCCCAGACCTGGCACTCGCGGCCGCAGGGATGGGACCCAGATATTTGGGAGTGGCGTTCCAAGCGCTTTCTCCTTCCGAGTCGAGGACGAGTCAAGTTTCTCTCTTGTCGATAACAAGACTGGCGCGCCTCGTCGCGGCAGTGGTTTTACAAGGGGTAGGGGTGCCAGCCGTGGCACTACTACTTATGGCTCTCGTACTCCTAATAGAAATGCCCGTGGAGGATTCACGAACAATCGTGGTGCAGGTTCGCGGGGTGGGAGGAAAGGATGGCGGGATTGGGAAAAGGTGAGCAATATCTTAATGCTCTCTGATTATAAATGTTCAGTCCTGTTCAAGAACAATCGCACGCGTGAATCATCAGTGGCTATTGACCCCAGCTGGCAAATGCTGGAAGAGATTGAATTCCATCGCCTTGCGAAGCTGAGACTCGAAGTCGATGAACCCGAAGAAATGTAATCATTGCCGTTTGATCCCCCTCGTTTCGAACTCACTTTCCTGCCAGCGAATCATACGGCCGTCTTTATCCTTACAACAAGGGATATGATCGCATTACTACCAAAACAGAGCGTCCACTTCAACCTGTTGACCGAATTAAATATAACACGACTACTTCCGATGACCCGATCATTCAACAGGTATAGATCACCACGATAAAGTTACCTGAGCTTACATTTTCTTTGTTTCGCAAGCTTGCATCCAAGGGCACTGCATCGATTTATGCGACGGATATCATCCTCAGTGTCCTTATGTGTGCGCCGCGCTCCGTTTATCCCTGGGACATCGTTATTGTCCGTGAAGGTGACAAAGTATTCTTCGACAAGCGAGATGGCGGCCCCTTCGATACGGTCACCGTAAATGAAAATGCGGCCGATCCCCCTCAAGACCCTACCGCGCCTAATCCGAGCAATCCCAATGAAAAAGTTCCCGAAGCGCCCTCCATCAACACCGCGACGTCCCTCTCCCTAGAGGCAACGTACATCAATCAAAACTTTGGATTCCAATCCGTCATCGAGGCTTCCCCTCCCCCCGCGGTCAACTTTGACAAACCCAATCCCTTTTACGGTCCTGATGAGACGGAACCCCTTGCATCATGCGGATATAGGTACCGTGTTTTTGACCTCGGGATCACCGAGGATGAAGACATCAAGATGTGCGTGCGGACAGAGGTCGATGCTTATCTGCCTGGTCAAGGCAATCCGCAGCATGGACAAGGTCTAACCACCATTCGCGCACTGAATGAGTTCGATCCCCGTGCACCTGGAGCCGGAGGAGCACCCGATTGGCGTTCGAAGCTGGATTCTCAGCGCGGCGCGGTCGTTGCTACTGAGATGAAAAATAACAGCTGCAAGTTGGCGAAATGGACCGTGCAAAGTATTCTAGCGGGCGCGGAACAAATGAAGATCGGGTAAGGACTTTTCTAGAAAAATATGCTTTTTCCCAAGCCGACGGATCCTCACACACCTGACCCATAGCTACGTTTCGCGCGCGAACCCTCGGGACAACACCCGACATGTAATTCTGAGCACGGCGTCCATGCGCCCAATGGATTTTGCCGCCCAACTTAACGTTTCCCTGGCGAACGGCTGGGGTATAGTGAGAACGGTCGCTGATTTGTGCTTGAAGATGCCCGAAGGGAAGTATGTATTGGTGAAGGATCCAAACAAAGTAAGTGTGTACCCATGCTTTGCGGTCTGTGTCGCGGTGCTGGCGCATTTCCGTGCTGTCGCATTCCGGGCCTGCCTGTCAACACTCGGTTGCTCACGGTCTCTTTTTTATACAGCCGGTCATCCGACTGTATGCCGTGCCTTTCTCGGCATTCACCGGCGAAGAAGAGGATGAAGAAGGCGCGGCTTCCGAGGTAGAAGTGGAGCCCTGACCCACTCTATAGGCCGTCGTTATGTTCACAGCCTCGTCCACCGTGCTGGATGGCGACTACGATAAATGTATTCACGCAGATAACACAGTGACAATCGAAGATTGTCTACGATAATTCCGACCAATCTTTATCCCTGGTTGCCAAGGGGCTGTACTGTGTACTATGTGTACTACAGTATTGCAAATGCGCTCAGGATGCACTTAAGAGAGTCTCTACTGCTCCTTCAATGTTCGCGCTGCGCTGGTCATCATTACTAGAATTTTAAGAAGGCAGTGACAACTCACCTGCGCTGTAGAGCAGCGACAATCACCTCTCTTTGCAAGTCTGGGAAAATGCTCGTAAGTTGAGATATCTCAGCGTCAGTGGGAACCCTAAGGCCGGTAGATGCACGGTCTACTCTGCCGGTGAGCTCGTTGACCCATTCTCGCATGACTGACGGCCCTGGCTGGTCAGCGGCTCCGCGTGAGCTGGTGGTCGGACGAGTGGAACCCTCGGTGCGGGACTCGTGGGCCGTGGTAATCGCTTCGTCTTCCAGATTTGTTGTCTCAGACTCCATCGCGGGTAATGCGCGTGTGGTGCGACGCACGGCCCGTGTCTCACCAACGAATGAATGCATATAGCGCGAAGTCAGCCAGACAAACCAAGGAGGAAGCCGGTAGCTTTTGAGGCTGGCGATGTCGGACCGATATAGTGCCCCAGCACAAATGCCAAGTGCCGCGGCCAGGGTGCTTGGCCATGGCTGGCTCAATGCAAGCTGACACAATGCCGAAACAAACATAAGTACAAGGTTCGCTTAAGGGTTGGCGGCCTGTTTACCTGCGATGCGAGTACATAAAGGAATGTTTTGTTTGAGAGGGTGACCCCGAAAACGCGAAAGTGATACGTGGCGGGCACGAGACTAAAATATTGGTATACTAGGCTGAAGGCTAGGCCGACCGGGCCAGACGGTATGACATTGAAATTGGAACCAAAGTGATGGAGCACTAGAAGCGAGAGAAGTTCGAGCATGGTGACTAATAGAGCGGACACCACGAGGAAGGACTGAGATGCATGAGAAAAGTTGAGACTCACAAGGAACGTAAAAAGCTTACGGCGTACTTGACCCCTCCAAACTGCCGTTCGATGTCTATGCCGATGTAATAGAGTATGAGTTCCCAGAGGAAGAGCTCGCTCGAATTACAAAAGGCAGCATGATGGACAAGGAGTCGCCAATACTGGGTGAGGAGATTGGTTGAGCACCAGGACAAGGACCTAAGCTTGTTCGTACCTGGTGGTCTCTTGAGATGTGAGGGACAAGCTGAGACAATGCGTCGATGCCGAAGAAACGGACAAGGGGGCAGAACGCGTACCTGTAGGTGAAAATTGTACTTGACATCAAAAATTGCAACAACAACCGAGGACACCGCGATGGCCATCATGATACCTACAAGGGGAGTCAACCTATTAGCTTGCAAAGATTACGATTCATTGTACGGAGACGACCTTTGGTGACAGGTGCATGCTGGAACGACATGGGAGAATGGGATGGATCGCTCAGAGGGACGAGGCCGTAGATGCAGCCAATAACACGTGACAGGGGAAGGGCGTGTGCAACAGCCTATCTTGTCTCGAAGCAGCACCCTGACAGTCCCCTGCTTTCACACCTTGACATTACACAGAGCCGATGGCCTCCACCATCGCATTCCCATCTACCGAGTCTCGTTCGCAACTCGGCAAGTCTGATACTACTTCCATCGTTGCGCGACACGCGGTTGCCATCGACGTGTGTAACCTCGTTTATGGCCGTGCGGACCCTGTCTCGTGGGAGACATTGAGTAGACTCTATGAGGCGGATGCAGGTATGTTGTCGTTTATGGATTTATTGCCAGTCCGTTAATTGTATTGTATGATACCCGACAGTGTAAGCTTTTTTTCATATATCCATTCCTTTCAGGCTCTGACTTACGCCGCTTTGAAGATACGAGAATCCAGTCATTACTGCAACATCCCGAGATTCGATTGGGGACATCCATTCGCTTTCACAATATTTATCCGAACTAGACGCACCCAAACCTACATCACTGCTACGTAACCTTCTCGGTCTGGCCCGCATCCCGACGGATCTCGAGTCATGGTTTCAGATTTCCCGGATGTGGACAGAGGTTGACGATGTGTGTGAAAACGAAAGCTTTGGTGAGTCAGCCATCGGGGACACTCATAATTTGGATTTCTCAATTGGATTGGTCTTTGTCAGATGGACACAGACGATGCATTGTGGAGCATACACTCAATATACTCCTCCTTCCCGGACTTCATGCCGAACGCTCTTTGGGCCACATGAACGCCGCCCATCCATATGCGCTCACGTCAGAGTCACAGCGTAACTCAGCCAGCCGCTCGTTGCATGTGTCCTTTTCTAGTGTTGGCGGACCGCAGCAGCCGTCATTGCCGACTTTGACGGTGCCAGGTGTCGGAGTCACCGTCCCAAGCCCCCTCCATTTACAGCTCCACGTGTTTACCCGCCTGTCGTTCAATGAACAGGGTAGAATCATCCACCATCGCGATGTTTGGGATCTGAAGGACTTGGTCAGCCTGATCCCTGGTGGAATGCTCTCCCAATGGGTCGCTTCACGATTAGCGGCACGAGTACTCTCGAGCATCTCTCGCCTAGGAGCGTGGGTATCAGACGAGCAACGTGGAGAGTTGGTGGGGTCGAGAAGAAAGGTCGAGGGATCCCAGTGAGCATGCTCATGGCCATGCGACCCTGGGCTCCTCGGATCGGCCTCTATCGGAAGCACATTTGGCAGGTGCTGGGAACGAGTCAGGGACACTGCCACCCGGAATGAAGGAGGCAGTGAGACGAGTGGAGATATCCTATCCTCCAGACCTCTGCCACATTGGTCGATGACCCAAGCATTGGGCCAAATTTTGTCCTGTTTTGACAGTAGTTTTGCGCACTAGGCCCGAAGTCTGTGCACCTCGTGATACCTCTTTGACTGTGCTCATCATGGCCACTTGGCACACCACGATCTCATGGCTGTGTTTAATTAAACGGAGGAGACCTCGTTCATCAAGACGGGCCTGCGTCACCTCTCTGTGACTGACCGCCTTATCTGTAAACGGGACCAAATAAAGAAAAGGGAATCCCATGGGAGACAGGCCGGGACGCGTTTCAGTTTTGGGTGGGGTCGCTATCGGGCCCTAGGATCTGAAGACGCCTAAGGCTTGTCAAATTGAGCAGTCGTCCGCGGATTGTGTGCGATTTGTCGGAGGTTTGGAGTGGCTGTTTTGCCTCTTTTGTGCGAGCGACAGCACCGCCCTGGAGACAGACGCACATGGGCATGTGCCCACATGTGCTGCGTGCCCTCCCCCCCCGATCAAGGTTCTGGGAAGTAGCCTGGCCTGGGAATCTTCAATGCGCCCGAGATGACGGCGTCATCTAATTCATTCTCCGCTGAAAAGGCTGTGCGTAACGGTGCGTAACGGGCAGCCCGTATAAATGATGCCCTTTGTTTGTTTGTTTCGTGGCGTGTTGTCGTAAAAAAAAAAAGTCATGGCCTCGTAGCGTCGCCCTGCACCGGCCGGCCAAATGCGGTCCCTGAAAACTCTGTGTGTGAAGTGTGTGAACCTGAATTCGAAACATTTGGGAGTGGCCGTGTCGTCGGCGCGCCCCGGCTCACAATTGGAGGGAGGGAGCGTAAAAAAAATTACATCCAGGACCACCAGGTGGAAACCAAACCAGGTATGGGGGAAATCCCCCTACAGTAAGTACTACGGGCGGGTCTTCTCGGCTGCCTTTTCCTTTTCAATTCCGGCCTCTTGGCGAGCGAGCAGGTGTTTCCCACCACCTACACCCGCGACCACCCCTCCCTCCTCTTCTTTTGTGTTTCTTTTCTTTGTTGGGAAGGAGAGAAAAGTCCCAAACCAAAGGGGATCAAAATCAAGTGTGTGAGGAAGGGCGCTTGCCACATCGCTAAAACAGTTACCGTACACAACAACAACAAAAAATGGTTTGACGGGCTCGAATTGTTGTTGGTGGGTTTCTGGCGCCCCAGAAACTAGAAACTTCCGGGGGGACTGGTCATTGGAGTGGGAGGGAGGGGGAAGGGAGGGGGCTTCGCTTCGTTTGTTTGCTTCGCTGCGCAGCTTCGTCGTCGTCCGGCCTGCCTTTCCCCACCCGCACCGCACCGTACGCTAGCTCGCACCCCATTTGGGTGTAAGGTATCGTCCCCGTCCCAAAGGTAGTTGGCAGGCATTCACTTTGGGGTCCGGCAGGCACAGCTATTCGAAGCACCGGTGCTGTGGACGTCATCACATCATCAGCCATGTTGACCCTTCCCTTCTTCTTTCCCTCTCTCTCCCCTTTGCTTTGTACACACACACAAACACACAAACCATAGGGCCGTCTCGGCGATTCCAAAACTTTCCCTCCTTCAGTCTTCCTGCTTGCAATACGGTATGTAAGCCGTGTGTCACAGCGCCCGGTTGCCCCCCCCTCTCTTTCTCTCGGTCGGGAGCTTTCCACCCACTGTCGTGGCTCGACCAATCATGGCCTTCCATGCGCTTGTCAATGACGCCGCAGAGGCTGGGCAAGACCCAGATATCAACTGGATTGGTATCTGGTTACGGCATCGCTGTCCCCCCTATGGCGGCTGACCAGTGTTTCATCACGGCCC
>QLOU01001116.1:0-15467 GCA_003313715.1 Russula abietina
GTGTAACCGGTACACACTTTTCGCCGTTCTTCATTTTCTTCCACTCATTTCTTAAAAAGATGCGAAAACTTTACAAATTGCTCGTCGTGTATTTTTGGATGAGAACTTGAAGATCGTCTCCGCGTTGGAGAAGCTCGGCACGAGGGCTCGGCCTATCACTTCTGGCGTCTTCACCGCGGACTACCTCGACCGTGAGAAGTACGGTCTCGTCGGCAAAATCACGCGCGTTGACAAACGTCCTCTTGAGGCATCCATCCGAGCCGGCGCATTGCCCATTCTTACCAGTTTGGCCGAGAGCATCGAAGGACAAATACTTAACGTTAACGCCGACATCGCAGCAGGTGAGCTCGCCAAAGAGCTTGAGCCTCTCAAAATCGTCTTTTTGAATGAAAAGGGCGGGCTCTTTCATGGTATCACCGATGAAAAGCTTGACATTATCAATCTCGATGAAGTAAGGTGCATCCTGATCTATTTTATTTTCAAGTCTGTGAACTTTCGCAGGAATACAATGATCTCTTGAAGCAACCTTGGGTGAAGTACGGAACAAAATTGAAGCTCAGGGAGATCAAGGAACTGCTGGACCATCTCCCTCGGTCCTCATCTGTTGCCATCATTTCTCCGGACTCTTTACAGAAAGAACTTTTTACTGATAGCGGAGCCGGTACTCTTATTCGCCGTGGCTACAAGTTGTTCAGGCACGATTCTATTGATTCGCTAGGTGCGGACCGCATCCGGCAAGTTATTCGTGACCGTGATCCCGACGTTCTCGCGGAGCACCAGGGCGTTACTGAAGTGCTCAATAATCTCAAGAAAACTCCCTACACCCTTTATGGTGATGAACCTTTGGACGTTGTTGCCATTGTATCACACCCGGACGGCGAAATCCCCGTTATGACAAAACTTCTTGCCTCACGCAATGGTGTTCTCAACAATGTCGTCGACAATGTCTTCAATGCCGTGCGTAGAGACCACCGCCGTCTATTCTGGACCGCACATGCGGACGACGAGAACCGTGCGTGGCACTTTGAGCGCGCCGACGGCAGCTTCACTCGCTCTGGAAGGACCTTATTCTGGTACGGCATTCAAAACGTCAGCGAGGTTGAACGGGTTGTCAGGGAATTTGAAGCGAATGGTCGCATTGATCGTTCATACCTTCCAGTTGGTCCATCCGCATCTCCGCATCGCCCCACTGCCTCTCCAAATGGTACCCGACCATTTTCGACTCTGGCACGCCGTATGCTAGGGTTCACACGGGGGTATGCCACAGTTGCGCGACCAGCCGCCTCCGAGGAGCCGAAGCGACTTGCTCTAATTGGAGCGCGGGGATACACGGGACAAGCACTGACATCCCTCCTCTCCGGACACCCGTTTCTAAACCTTACGCATGTCTCGTCTCGCCAGCTTGCCGGCTACCCGCTAGAAGGATACACAAAATCGCGCATCACATATTCCAACCTTTCCGTAGAGGACGTTCAACGGATGGAGAAAAATGGTGAAGTCGATGCATGGGTCCTTGCATTACCCAATGGTGCCACGAAACCTTTTGTTGAGGCAATTGACCGTGGCGAGGAGGAGCGTACGGAGGGCAGTGGACAAGGAAGTGTTGTAGTCGACCTTGGTGCAGACTATCGCTTTGAGAGGGGATGGACGTACGGACTCCCTGGTGAGAGTTCCCAGTCGAAGTAACATAACGCAAAGTGTCATCTGTGTTGCTTTGCTACCAGAATTGTATTGTCGGGATGCTATACGTGCTGCGAGACGCATCGCCAACCCTGGCTGCTTTGCGACATCAACACAATTGCTAATCGCGCCGCTGCTCCCTTTCCTCGCACGCCCCGCGTGGCCCTCAGTGTTTGCAATGTCAGGTTACAGCGGAGCAGGTACTGTTGCAGGTGCACAAGGAGTGGATGGGCAGCCGACGACGGTTCCGAAAATTAGCGCCGAGAGCCTCAACGAAGGTGTGCGGCCGTACTCTCTAACAGACCACATCCACGAGCGCGAGGCAGGGGTGCACCTCTCGGACCTTTTACCGTCCGGAGCGGATGGTATGAAGGTTGCATTCGTACCGACCGTGGCGCCATGGTTCAGCGGTATCATTTCAGTGCTGAGCATGCCTCTCAGCGAACAGCTCTCCGCCCGTGAGCTCAGAGCACTCTATGGCAAGAAGTACGCCGAGGAAAAGCTTGTACATCTCCAAAAGGACGTCGTGGAGGTCAAGAACGTGCGGGATCAGCATGGCTGGGTTGTCGGTGGCTTCCAGGTACACAGTCAGGGTGATCGTGCAGTCGTTGTGGTAGGTGCCACGCCACATTGTATGTGCCGTGTTCTTGATTTGACATCAATCATAGGGTGGCTTGGATAACCTCCTAAAAGGCGCTGCAACCCAGTGTCTCCAGGTGCGATGTCTGCTGTCCTAGTATGAAAGGATGTCACGCTTAATGAAATTCAGAACCTCAATCTCGCATTGGGATACGATGAATATGCTGGCATCCCTGTGCCAAAAGTAGCGTAGTCGTAGTCCTAGGAATATCCGTGCTGATATCAGCATTTATTAGAACACGGAATAGTACACAAAGTACACAAAAAAGAAAATAATTACTTGTTTATGTGGCTCGATCATCTGTTTAGAATTTCGTCCTTTTCTCTCGCTGATAAGTACATCACACGGTCTTCTGCGGAGGACCACAACGTTGTCACAAAATGCAAGCCACGGCCACGTTCAAGTCGTGTCAACCATGTGCGACGTAGCTTCATCTTTCTGGCGGGAAGCAAAGAAGCGCCCCTGCTAAGGGGTTGTTATTGTACCCCCATTCAACCGACAGCGCTTACAGTGTAACTCAACAGGCACCATATCAACTGTATCAACACCAGTCCCCTCCACATACAAGGCCAAAGCTCGAGCCTTGCTTTCCAAGTTCAAACACCACAGTCAGCATCCCAGCGCAGAAGAGACGGTGGTTGATACCTCGGGGCAGTGCTACATTCTAGGAAGGATCACAGTGGGTTATCGCATGACTCGCATTGTGGCCGTACACCACCCTAATATTCGTGTCTCGTCATACCTCCGGCGATACCCTGTGCGATCAAAGAGGATTCATAATCGCACGAGCCAAGATTTGGCAGCTTGCGGTGCGCGTAGTCCATTCGGGATCTCGTTTTTGATGTTATCACGGAGACTGACTCACGCCGTCCTTGGCTCGCTATACTATTAGACGCAACCATCCTACATCTTGATACCATTTCAACTACTGCAAAGACTCTACTGCAAACATGGTAGACCGTGCCACCCACTACCAAAATGCGATGAACCAGATACAGGAAAGAAACAAACAGGTGCACGTTCACGTTCACGATATACCCGACAATACCCAAGAACGTATGGTCAAGTCTGTGCGTCTGTTCGCGTCTGTTCATTGTCTGTCCGTTTCCGCTTACCAGTTCATGACGTTCCTTGCGTAGGTGCCACAACCCGCGAGGATGCCTCCAACAGACGAGCAATTTTGGATGATCGACCAACATGGACGTCGGAAGCCAAATGCCGATTTCTTGCGAGAGCACTTCCTACGTGAGGGTCGGCTGACCGAAATCCAGGCCTTGACGCTTCTCCGTCAAGCTACGGATATGTTAACAACAGAGCCGAACGTTTTGAAGGTGAAGAGTCCAGTGACTGGTATGTTGCCGCCATATATTTTCAGTCTACTAGGAGTTCAACCTTTTCGATAGTTGTCGGCGACATACACGGACAATACGTGAGCAACCATCGCATTGTCCTTACACGATTCTTGACTCCGATTCCATAGTATGATCTCATGAAGATATTTGAAGTTGGTGGTGATTTAAGGGGGACAAACTACCTTTTTCTTGGGGACTATGTTGACAGGGGTTCTTTTGGAATCGAGGTGAGTGTAGTCTTACAATTAAGACACCAGGACCTAACTATGCCGGTTAGTGCCTGCTTTATTTGTATGCTCTCAAGTTATGGTATCCTGACCGTCTGTTCCTCCTTCGTGGCAACCACGAGTGTCGACATCTCACCGAGTATTTCACGTTCAAGCGTGAATGTACGTCACTTCTCCTTTCTTCCAAACTTTACATCCCAAGGCATACAAATAGGTCTACACAAGTACAGTGAGAGGGTGTATGAGGCGTGCATAGAATCCTTCTGTGCGTTACCCGTCGTAGGCTTGTTGGATGGCAAATTCTTCTGTGTTCACGGGGGTATCTCTCCGGAACTTAACATGGTTTCTGATATCGATCGAGTACGTATCAACTCGACGCATCATATTGTTCGTCCTAACTTGAGTTATCAGATACATAGGTTCATGGAACCTGCATCAGCTGGTTTGCTATGTGACTTGCTGTGGGCCGATCCAGTCCCAAATTTCGGACACGAGACTGAGCCCTCTCCCCATTCATCACTTATACCACGCGGTCAATTGTGGGGCCACAATACTACACGCGGATGCTCTTTTTATTTCACGTACGGATACTCGTCTCTTCCAGATCAACCTTTCCTAATAGCTATATTAGTTATGAGGCGGTTATCAAGTTCCTACAGCGAAATGACCTACTAGGTGTCATCCGCGGACATGAGGCCCAGGATGCAGGGTACGTGCAATAACCATGTCTAACTTTCATACGCTGATTGCACAATAGCTACGCGATGTTCCGTAAGACGCCAACGAAAAAATTTCCATCTGTGATTACCGTTTTCTCGGCACCAAACTATCTCGACGCATATCGCAATCGAGGTGCTATTCTCAAATATGCGAACAAGAGCATCACGATCCGTCAGTATCACGCACGTCCACATCCATATTGGCTACCAAATTTCATGGATGCATTTACGTGGAGTCTTCCATTCGTCGGGGCGAAAAGTACATTTTCTTCTAACCACGTAGGAGAGTTATTCATATTGTGAACAGTCATCGAGATGCTACTCGCAGTCCTCTCTGTGTGTTCGCCAGAGGAACTTGAAGATGAACACTCTTCAGACGATGGAGAAGCGGATCGCGCCATTATCGACCAAGCTACAACCCCTGACATGCGCGCCTCGAGACGCCAGGCAATTAAAAATAAGATTCTCGCTGTTGGACGTATGCAGCTCATGTTCCAAAACCTGCGGTAAGCTACTGCAACCCATCGATGAACCTATACTGATGTGGGACACATATAGTGAGGGATCAGAGAACGCCTCAGAATTCAACGTTGCGAACGTCGGGGTGGATGAATCACGCAGTTTGGGCCCGCGTGATGGAATGGATGCACTGGGTGTGCAAGGCAACCAAATTCGGCGATATATTCATAGTTTCGATGACGCGTGCGTATCAGCTTCTCTCTGGGTATCATAATTTAACTAACACGTGGTACAGACGGCGCCTTGACATTGGCAATGAGCGATTGCCTGAATTCAACCAAATGTCCACGGTGCAGGTGCCCGTCCCGTCGATGCGACGTACGCAACATCCATGGGGTAGTGGCAATACTACCCCGACGGGTGAGGGTGACGTTTCACATGATTTATCATCGCCGGGAACTGGTACGGACGTTCCTGGAGGGTGGCCCATTGTCCAAACGGAAGACTTGCGCCGGCGTAGTAGGGTCGGTAATGGTGGCGAAGATGGACGTCACGCGGAGCGCTCCCACGGTCGTCGAGGAACTGGTCCTTGAAATCTCCTAGTGGGGCGATGAATACCAGTTGTAGTATTAATTTGTTTTGATCTAGACAGTGTTTTTGATATGTAATCTTCATTCATTCCGTCTAAGGCTGCACTGGTGACCCGACAAGCCAGCTAATCCCAGTGCCCTTTGCTCTTCTCGTGCAATTGCGCCCACACAAGTTCCGAGTCATTTATCACAACTGGCACGATGGCATCCGTCAAAAAACGCCCGCTTCCATAAGAGCGAAATCATAAATGACCAGCTCTACACATTGGACGTTTGGTGTTTGGCGAACCCAGTGTGGGCTAGCATCATATGGATATTATTGTAACTTGCCAATCTGGCGTGCGCGTTTACATTTTGTGGTTGTAGTAGGTAGTAGGCGGAACACCTGACTGATATTCTCGTCAAGACGTACTAACTTGAGTGAGCTCTCCTCACCTCGTGTTAAATGTAGCGGTATTGCGGGGCTAGTCTACATGGCCTGAAACCTAATATTACAGCCACAACGTCAAAACTGATTGCGATGAATGCGGCTCCATACACACCTACCACCCTTTCCTTTAGGACAGTGTCCCGCGATCTACGGATAGGGATGTATTGTAACGATGTGATGATGGATGTTCGAGACTCGAAGGAGGCTTATGAAATTCTTGGGGCGGTGATGAAGTGCAGTGTACCAAATTCGGATGAATAAACGTGTATAGTGTCCGTTCTTCCACAACGTTTGCTTGAGATCGAAGCCCTTCCAACACTTAATCCAACACTTACGACTTCACGATTGGAATTCTACGATGTGGTCCCCAGATCATGCTAAATGACAGGAGTATGAGCAGACGATCTTGGAATCAAATTTCAGGAACCCGACGCACCCTCAAGATAGTCAGCGGCGGACAGGCTACATGCAGGAACCGATTCATGATAAATGCATGCTCCACGTTGATAATAAGATTCATACTTACAGCTCCAATGCGATTTCTGGGGCGATGCGCTCGAGGAAGTCGGGGATTTCTTCATTAGATTGAACGTTCTCATACGTGGCCTTGTAAGCCAGAAACTCTACGAATTTCTCCGTCACGGCCGCTCTGGGGATATCAGGAATTAAGAAGGGCGAGAAAGGTTTTGATGAAAGAGTGAAAGAAGGTACCTCTCGTCTACGGGACAGACTTTTTTTACGGCCTCCGTGAAGTTATCTATGAAGAATCGTCGTCGCGTGACTCGGTGTGAACATCGGTGAACTGTAGGTGCGTGGAGAGACGTACGACGTTCGTCAAGCATGTTTCGAAGAGTTCCACTACGAAAGACGACATTTCGCTTGACGATGAAGGAAAAGCCGTCCCTGCTCGTCACGCGAATCCAGTCGTCTTGGCTCGGGCTCGTAGCAGCAGAAGACATGATTTCAAGACGCGTGTCTGACGTAATCTTTGGAATCACTAATGAGTTTCCGGAAATACCCGAGGAGATCCATCACTTACTGACTCGTGTGGCCAAGGCCAAGTGCTAGTTCGTATCCATGGCTCTTCCTAAGGTATGTCTTGTCCAGCTTGTCCGTTTATCCATCTCAACACTAGCACGATTGCAGCGGATAATCAAGGTACGTGACCCGAGCAACGCCACCCTTCTCCGTGCGCAGACGCCCTTCCCCCAATGTCCCTAGGAAACCGAGCGCCTTGTCGCAGACCCTGCACCCGGAATATCTGCTGCCCCGCACGATGACAACCTAAGGTATTTTGATGTGACTATTCAAGGTCCAGATGGCAGTCCGTTCCAGAGTACGTCTTGTCATCCTCGCAATGGGTTTGTTGCCCCTGATCCGCGCACAGATGGTGTTTTCAAGCTCGAATTATTTCTTCCAGAAGAGTACCCCATGGCACCGCCCAAGGTGCGATTTCTTACCAAGATATACCATCCTAACATCGGTGCGAGCGGTCTTTCCCCGGGCCTTCCTACTCGACATTGCTCACGCTGTTGCAGACAAGCTAGGCCGGATCTGTCTGGACATCTTAAAAGGTCAGTTTTCTTATTTGCTTGCTTTCAGAAAGTGTACCCTTTCACGGTGATCGTATGTATTTTCAGACAAATGGTCCCCTGCACTACAGATCCGCACAGTCCTACTTTCTGTACAGGCGCTTCTCAGCTCACCCAATCCTGATGACCCTCTGGCGGCCGATGTGGCGAAGCACTACAAGGAGGATGAGGCTGGAGCGCGACAGGTTAGCAAGGAATGGACGGAGAAGTATGCCTCCTGATTGCGTGCGGCCACTGGGACTTAGCAAAGGAATTGGCGCGCGCACGCAGGTAGGCAGTTTACATGTGGAAGCACTCTGGGAATTTTGGCAATGTATTCGAACAATTATTACACATTGGCGGTCGCCCCACTATCCTGACCTTAAATGGTTCGGTCGCGTTGTATACTAATAAGTCGACGCAGATGATAATTTGATTGGTAAACGCAAGAGTTTGTCTATAAAACAGCCTCGCGGTGTCTATATGGTTTGCACATTCATTACAGTTCCAAATGAATCATATGAGCACGGACGTCGTCATGCATGTAACCCTTGCCAAGACACGGTCCTTCAAGTTGCGACTCGTAAAACACCTACAATACATTCGGGAACAACTCGGCGTTGAGGGTGCCTAATATAACTATTGATGCGTTGACATTGGAATAAACCAGTTCTAGAAGAACCGCTTTGGTATGCTTTATTGGCCCTGCCAGTCAGACGTACTGTATGTGAGATCTTCGTTCATCCCGCTCCCACGAATGGGAGATGTGGTGCGAGGAATGAACAGTACGTTCTACTAGCATGTGAAGTCGTACTCGCTCCCAGAAATGTTTGCAGCCGTCGGAAATTGTACATGTCCGAGTCGGAGGTCGGAGGGAAGGACAAACTATGAACCGTTTTCATTGACCCAGAGCTTTCACACGCTGCTGCTGTGCGTAGTCATAGCGTGTGCGTGTAATCCAACTCATCCGAAATATCTTCGTCGCTTGCCTAGTACGGTAACCTATTCATCATGGCTGAAGCACTGAAGGGCTGAGCTCCGCAATAACGTGCTTGTGGCATTCCGTCCAGCGCCCCGCATCTCCACTCGTGAAACCGGGGTTCATAGCGCCTCGTGGTTCCTCCATTCCTGATGGCCACGAAGAACCAGTTCTCCATTCGATGGCCTGTCAAAGGATTATTTTTTTTCTTTGCTGGTAAATTGAACTTGTGTTCTTACTCAGAAATTCCTTCTTAAGACAGTCTCTACAACTAGTAATCAATGGCGCTAGAAGCACTCGCATCTACAGTCAAAGAAGATTAAACCCTCCCGGTTCTTGTCCTCAAAGTGGCTTTGCCTGTCACTGGGACCTTTGTACGTTCCAAGCGCGCGGCGGATGTCCGTTGTTTGTGCATGGCGCGCATGGGAGGCAAGGCAAAATAGCGAGGCTGTGAACGCGAACGCCGAGGGCGTGGAGTGCCCCTTTTTCACAGGAGAGAGATTCTCAACAGAAAAGACTCTCACGGAAAGTTCAAGGAATCGGATGGCCCATCGCGTCTTTTGCACTTTGGCGTGCGTGCGCGCGCGCTTAGATACGTATCCACCGGTACGTCAGGCGATGAAAAAATTACAACAAACTCGGAATGGCCAGCAAAGAAGAGAAGGAGAAGACTGGGAAAATTTACGGCGTTTTAGGTAGTATGCCATGGCTGCCAGCTGCCAGCCAAATCAGTCATTGGCGCGGCGGATTCGTACGTTCAGGACTCGGATGGTGTCACAGACTTACATGATTGATACGCAAGGACCCGATTCATCCGAAGCCATAGACAAGTTCTGGTATGTAATTTCAATACGGTGTCGTATCAGAACTCACGCGTCGGCGCAGGGCGCAGCTACGACGGCTCCGTAGCCAAACCGGGCGGCATCCAGAGCCTTGCCAGTGGCATGATGATAATCATCGTTCCTGGTGGCGCCAAGTCCCAGAGCCCATGTGACATTCCCCCATCAAATATTGCCCACGGAGGGGCGATATCGATAACATTGTCCCTGCCATGTGTAGGATCGCCTTTTCTTCGACGCCAGACACTTCCCATGGTATATTTATTCGCAGGTCGCATGACGTCGTGTGTACTTTCATGTCCCGGGGGAACGTCTTGGTGTATTGTATATGGCCCGGAGAGGGGGTCATACCCGACACAACGCGCACGAGGACACGTATAGTATACTGAGATGAGCACTGAACACGTCGTAGGTCAGTGAATTGGCAGGTGTCATCATACTATCCTGCGCGTAACTCTAGTAAGCGGGATTCACAACACACTGCTGATTTCTTTTCGACTTGAATTCTGAGGTAAACATACAGTACTGTTAGCAGATGTCTCTGCAAATGAGATTTCATTGACCCAAAATGAAATCTCATCTGTAAGGGGGGGATCCATCTGTTCTGTTCGGAAAGCGCCCAAGCTTCAAGGTTGAAACTCGTGGCCGGAAGAGTGACTCCCAACTTGGACGGCTTGTTCACCAGTACGTCAAGTCAAAAGCGTGTCCCAACACAACCACTGGCCGCGCTATAGCCTCAGTCTATCGCCGCCTTTGCCTGCCTGCCTGCCTGCCTATGTACTGACACTGACACTGACACCTCTACGAACGGGCCGGCGTGGAGTGAGGCTCGAGGGGGAAAGGGGGAGGAACCTCGAATACGTCAAAAAGCAGCGCGTCGCCTGACTGGCTGACTGCCGAGTGCCAGTCAGCCAACCAGCCGGTTCATTTCGTCGATAGGGCGGCCGTCAGCCGTCAGAAACAAAAAAGACCTTCCGAGTCGAGAGCCTGAGCGCGCCGCACCGCGCAACGTCACGGCCACGACCTCGGGACCACTGCTTCAATTGAATTGAAGTTGCCGCGCGGGCAAGTCCAAACACGGTGCTTGGAGTAGTAGAAGTATCAGACTGGGTAGGCTCCTCACTCGGGCCTCTCCTGTAGACTCGCTGCAGTCCCGAGTCCGGAAGAATTGCTACTAGTGAAAGACAGTCATAGTAGTACGTGTCGGTCCAGAGTCGCTGTAGCAGTATCATCGGCTTGCTTTCGTTATCGGCAGTGTGAGGCTATGCGAGCACAGCCTGCCAGTAGTAAGCGCTTTCAAATAGAACAGTTAACATTCCCCCCGACGCTGGCCAGAATGCGGGAATTGCTGGTTGGGGACGGATGAGCCAAGTTTTGGTAGTGTCACAGGGTTACCCATCATTGGATCATTACTTAGTACAGCGGTATGTACGTATGGGGATGGGTGAACCGTAATTATGTGCTACAAAGAGTAGCCGCCAGGAAGTTTCTAGGCTTTCTGGAACTCGCGACCATGTGAGGGGTGAGAAGCAGATTTTGTACGTATTCTGTTTTTAGGCTCACGATGTCCACGACTCAAATGGCAGTATTTACCAATGGCCGCCGGCCGTCAGATCGTCAGACTCGAGATATAAACTGGATCAAACTTGGTATCAAAATCAAGCTTTGCATCAGAAACCACTATTCCGTTTCTTAACTTAATGAACAATTTGGCCGACCCAGGGTTGGCAAGTGGGTCCTTATTGACAGACAGGTAGTTTAGGTCGTGAATAATAGCATCACGTCTCGAGCCAATAAGCAAAGGAGGTATGTAAAAGTAAAAAAAACATGCGCTACACCATGGACATGCGAGATAACAAGCTTACAAGAATGATGCTGACTAGAGATGAATAAATACAGTTGGACCAAAAAGGGTGATGAGTGATCAAATACGACGTGTATGAATCGAGAGGAGAAAAGAAACCGCCCACTGATCGAAGAGATCAACGACGCTTTAATGAATGGTGGGGAGAAGTCCATTCTCCAGGACTATGAGTGCTGGAGGTGGGAACGGAAGAACTCGTGTGTTGTTTTTGTAACCCTACAGATCCCTCGAGAACCTCAACTTCCGCAACCAACTTCTGGTTCTCTATCTTGAGCTGCTGCAGCAAAAACTGCCAGGCATCCTCTTCAGCGGTATCCTCCTCCGAGAAGACGTTACCCTTCGATACGGAGGTTACCAATTGACGTTCCACGGTTGATTTCGTCGAAATGGGCTTGATCTGGCAAACAATGGGGAGCCGACGGAAGTGGGGTTGGGTGTCTGCACCGGCAGGCAACGGATAGAGCGTGATATTCAAGTGAGTAAAATCTCCGCTCTTCTGTCTGACCTGGCATTCGACGATTTCCGTACGGCCTTGCTTACCTTGAGCAGCGCGTTGAAGAGCAGCTCCAAGAGCAGCGATAAAGGTCTCCAGAACGATGTCGTTGAGAGACATGCCAATAATTTCACCGACACCCCAGCCGAGCACATTCTTCACGTTGGTACTCATGAAGAGCACGGTGCCACCAAGGCTCAACATGCCCCATACTTCGCGAGCGGCGTCCGCTCGTCCGCAACCGCGGTCCTGCCATACTGCATCGGGGATGGACTTCCAGCTGAAGCGTGGCATTGTGCGTATGCGAGCGCTCAAAATGATCGCTTTTCGCCCCTTTCCCGGCTCCACGTGTAGACGCCCTGTGCACTCGACCCAGATGTATTCACCCCGTTTGGTCCTGGCCCTAAAGAGGAGATTGACTGTCTTTGGAATGTTGGAAAAACTAGACATGAAGCGTTGTCCTTCCTGAGGTCCAAGGAAACTCGATGACTCTTTGAGTTCGCGCATGAGGGGAACTATGTCCGAAGGGTGGCAGTAATCACCAACAGATTTACCAGCCATCTCTTCGGGAGAGTATTCCAATACGTGGGTGATCGCCGGCGCGATGTACAGAAATGACCCTTTGAGGGAGAGAACAAGAAGGAAGTCTGGCATAGCGTTAAGTAAGAGAAGACTGAGGGGGTGGTTTCCTTCTTGACACTCCGCATCTTCAGCGCTCGATGTGGGTGCTGAGATCGATGACACAAATGAAGGGTCATTGAGAAGGCCGCGAAGTTCCTCAGAGACGGCATTCAAGACATAGTTATTATTCCGGCGATCCCTAAGGGAAGAACCAGGGGCATGGGGGAGTGCAAGACAGGCCTTTTGGTTGGCCATGTAGTTCCCATTCCTGAGTTTCTGTAGAATGGAGTTCGGTTGTTCTGTGAGGTCAACCTGGAAACCAACGTGAAATACGACGTCTTGCTTTCCCGGAGTATTGGCAATGCCGCCGGCGACAGGGATGATGGACACAAGGTTGAAGAAAGCAGAGCCATCCTTTCGATAATTGAGAAGACTTCTTTGGCATTCTTTATTGGCTGCGAGGCTCTTCCTCATGTAGGCAACTGCTTCTGGACTCGTATGGTGACGTTGATCTCCTCTTGCAACACGGCCGCCAGGTGCTTGGAGGAAACGACAGTTACGGCCAAGGACCTCGTACTCTTCGTACCCCGTCAAGCGATAGAAGGAGGGGGAAGCATAAACGATGGGATTGTCGTGTCGCCGCACGTCCACGACGACGAAAGAACAAGACATATCAACAGGACCGAGGTTGATGCTCTTATTAGGTCGATTGGCGACGCGACCTAGGATAGATAAGAGGTCGAAGCCCGAAGATGAATACACAGGTAGACCGAGGGGGGATGGGGAGGAGAATGGGGGTGTCCAGAAGGAAGACTGGGTGGCATTTTCAGCGACTGGTGACGGAACAGGGTATTTGGGGGATGAGGGGGCATGAGGCGAATGTGGCTGAACAGCACCAGAGAGGGAGGAAGAACTGGGTAGTACAGAAGAGCTTGCTGCGAGATAATCGCTCTCAGAAGGTTGGGTGGGATGAAAGTATTTTGAGTCTGGAAGGTCGAAGCTAGAGAAGTTGAGAGCGAGAAGGATTGTCATTGCAGTCGTACGTACACATCCTCTGAGTTGTCGGGCGCAAAGCCAGTGTTGGCAATCCATGCCGAGGCAAGAGACTTGGAGGATCCAAAACCCGCAGGGAGCACCTCCGCGCCACCGCCTGGGGCTAGTGTTGGAGGGCCATCCAACATGAACTGGGGCATCTGGAACTGAAGCGCAGGGGCGGCAGCGAATGGATCAAGGGCAGAACCCAATGAGGAAGGGTAGTTGGACTGGACATATGCATAGTCATTTATCGGAGCAGATGAAGACGAGGAGGGGGTGGGGTCTTGACACTGGCGGAGATAACGCTCAAAGGGCATTGTGGATGAGAGACGGAGGGGAGGGGGTGGGGTGGGGGTGGAAGGAGAGAGAGAACGAGGCCAAATGAAGGCCAAAAGTGTCAATCAAGAGTTTGTGCAACTCCGGGCCGGTGATTCCACATGGACCAGCTCGCCGTTCGCTTGCATCCCTCCCAGCCGTTCGATATCAGACTAGAAGCCGTCCCCATTCCTGCGTGAGCCTGTCTGCGGCCCTCGCTTCTTCTTCTTATTTTCCTTTTTCGAATAGCATCCACCATCCGGACGACGCTATCGTCAAAATTAAGGTCTTACTTGTCCTGCTCTCATCGTTCCTTCTATGACACCATACCCTTTCCAGTTTTCCGGCCTGTGCGGTAGTGATCTCCATGTCTATCGCGGCCACGAAGACGTGAATGAGATGTCGGTCTAGGCTCAAACCCTCTTGTTCCATTAACAAATCGCACTTACACTTACGTCTTCCTTCGCCCTCAATCAGTCACGTCTGTGGACATGAATTCATCGGTCATGTCGTGGCTCTTGGTTCTTCGTTTCACCCTGGATCTCCGCCATCCCGACCTTCCCTGTATGCATCCCTCAAGGTAGGCGACAAAGTAATTTCCCCTTTCACCATCTCTTGCGGAGAATGCCAGTACGCATAATTCGACTCTGCCCTTGCGTACAATAATAATCACTCAATCGTGTTTGTCGCCGTCTCAGGTACTGTAGGCTCGGCTTCACTGCTCGTTGTAATTCCTCTCTTGTTTTTGGCTCCCCTTCCCTGCCAGGTGCTCAGGCTCAATATGTCCGAGTTCCTCTTGCTGGTGGAACACTGTTCTCACTCTCCACCCCATCAACTTCGGTTGATGATCCACTATCCCTTTCCCAAGAATTGTCGTACTTGCCAGATCCCACCGTTCTTCTCCTTGCAGACATACTTCCCACTGGGCTTTTTGTCATGCTCCAAGCTCTCACACATCCCAAACTTGCTCCGATCTTCACGGGCATCCCATGGCCCCACAATGTGGGTCAACCCGCCTGGGGTACTCTTCTATCGGGGGGCACGTTGCCATATTTGTCTTCCGCGGACAAAGTTCTTGACGTGGGCATTGTCGGGCTTGGCCCCGTTGGCCTTGTGAGCTATTACAATTACCTCATATCAAAATAGTGAAGGGAGTTTACCACCTTTGAGTGTGCCACACTCGCTCTTCTTGACTATCTTGTCAGGGCGGACGTACGACACCGCATCGTCGCCGTAGACCCAAACGAATCCCGTCGCGCTAAAATGCAGAAAATTTATGATGCGCTTCCCGGACATGCCAGGGGAAAGTCAGGGGATGAGTTCATCGTAGCGGATATCTCCGATGCCCCAAAAATCGTCCAAGCCTGGGGCCAGGGAGGCTGTCGTGCCGTCCTCGAAGTACTCGTAATTGCTATCAGGACTGGTTCTTTTGGTGCTCACGTGATCACCTAGATCGTTGGCAAACCTTCGGCCTTAACGCTCTCCCTTGCTCTTCTCGCCCCATCTGGTGTAATATCCTCCTGCGGTGTTCACCAAGCGCCTCAAATACCGTTCACGGGTCGTGAATTATACGACCGAAATATTACTCTAGAATTTGGGCGTTGCAGTGTGCATTCCGTCTTTGTCGCTGCTATGCAGCTTCTTTTGCGCAGA